>CAJPEX010000103.1:131692-190137 GCA_905338405.1 Notodromas monacha | reverse complement strand
AGTAGATTCATATATTTTTCTTTCGCCATAAGAGTACAATAAATTAGATCAGTGAGCTCAAAGACAGAATCAGCTGTATATCCTGACAATAAATATGCCAGCGATCATCGATGATGCCCTCAGGGTCCACAAATTCGGCCAAGGTGATTGAAGCATTTCGTTTGATGATCCTGTTGTTGATTTCACCAATCATCCCCGTCACCATCAGATGACGAAGACGACGAAGAACTTATGCCTTCGAAGCTGGAAAAGAGAAAAATTTGCTTATTCAATCAAATTTCTGAAGGTGTGGGCAAGAAAGTTTCTGCTGCTGCTGAAACTTTCTCTCAGATTGCACAAATACTTCCAACATTCTTTATGAAAGCCATGTATACTGCTGTAGAAAAATTACCGTGGATCAAAATTGAATAATTTTGGAAAGTTTTCGGTTAGTGGAATGTCGGATTGAATATTCTCGACCGAGTTTTTCCTTGCTCAAGCAAGCTGAATTTTAAACTTTTATGCGTCACCCAGCTTTTAAAAAATGTCTGATTTTATTTGCAATATTGCTGCATTACACTGTTGTTTCTGTTCCGTTTAATATTCTCAGTTTATTTTTCTATTGAATTTAAATCTGATTTGAGTTTTTGAAATGAATGAATCAACAAACCCATTCTCCGGCCGCTTCATCAAGCGTGACGGCTTATTATTGAACATCCTCAAATCCTCCGGTTCTTCCTGCGGGTTTTCGAAAATTCTGAAATGCTTGCTCGGTTTCAAGTTTATCTGCATTTGATTGAAATCCTTGGACTTGTCTTGCGTATTCTTTGAACCAGTCGAAAATTGTTTGAATTCGTTGTTCGTAGTCGGATGAGGAACCGGGGCTGGTCGACCGAAGGTCAGTAAAGTGCCGTTGGTTTCTTGCCGATGATTTCCTGGGCTAAGTGATACAGATATAAAAGATATTTTTCATCAGAACATTTTCAGTACTGTAAATGAAAAAAAGCCTCGTACTCAAATACTGTACCGTACTTCAACAAAAGTGCTACCAACGTTATTTCCTCAAAAAGGAACGTGCTTTTTTTTTTTAGATTGGTCTAATTTTCAAGTCAAAATGAAAAAAAAATCCTCAGATTGAACTTTTTTGTTGGTCATTACTGTGGAAGTATTGGACATCTGTTTTTTCAGAATCCTATGAAATAGAAAGAATTGTATATTTGTTCATAAACCATTTGAGCTCACAAGGGGGCTAAACAAATATTTTTATATATGTATACATCCATAATGTATACATCCTTTTATTTGCTTCAAGCGTGTCAAAAGAGAGAAAAAAAGTATTCTGAGCAACTCTTGAAACTTATCAAGTATATGAGCTGATTTTTTCTCACCCGAAGTTCAAAATTGTTCCTAATATTTATTTTCTATGGGCAAAAGTTGGAAAAACAATTTTTTTTTTATTTGACAGACTTGGAATGTCGGCAGCATAAGGAAAGAAGTAGCAACACGGAAACGGCTGAAATGCAAATCGTTCAGATGGTATCTCGAAAATGTGCATCCGCAAATGTTTGCTCCCAGAAACCCGTTGGCAAGAGGAGAAATTCGCAATATTGGCAGCTACTGTGGGACAAAATCGCTTCCCCTTTGCCTCGACCACGACGGCGAACACGATTTGCACAAATCTGTTGGAATATACGCATGTCACATGTCTGGTATCATATCGTTTATGCATCATTGATTTTAAATACCGTATATAAAAAATGGCTCAGTTTTATGTAAAAAAAGGAACTGTCCTTGGAAATTGTTACATATTTTGCAGCGGAAAACATTTTTCAGCTGATTGAAAGTCAACTTCAAAATTTATTAAGCCATACAGGCTTTTGATTCAACACTGACTGAAATCATATTTCGAAGGAGGAAATCAAAATTGGTATTTCATGAGGACCGGAGAAATCAGGAAGATTTCAGGCTGCCTTCAAGCTCCTGATTCGAAAAATGAGCCTGTGGTTTTGAAGCCTTGCGATCCCGACAAAAAATTATTAAATCAGCAATGGTTATTTGAAGAAAAAGTAAGCAACCTTTTTCTCATTTCAAATTTTCACAAGAGATGATAATATTTCTCCCATCATCAGACAAATCAAATTCGCTTGAAACGGGATCCAAAAATGTGCCTGGGAGTTGTTCAACTCAATACAACTTTGACCACGGTTGCCTGTGATACCAGGGACAAATGGCAACACTGGCGGGTAGAAAACTTCAACAAATCCTCCCTTCCCGGTGTTTTGCAAGATGATATCTCTTGAGTTGGAAACTTTTGTGGTACCACATATTACAAATAAAAATTATCCGCTCATTTATAGAGAATGCAGGCTAAATGAAAAGGAAGAGAGATGGAAGAAAATAATTTTGAACGGAAACAAGTAATTTCAATGTCCCCGACTCCATGATTTGCTTTGCTGTTGCATAGATGTCGCCCGAATATTGCAAGGTGTTCTTTCTGCTGAAGTATTAGTGGGTTTTTGCTCATATAAAGTAGGTTTATCCTAAGTAAATTCTGCAAATTTGTTTTGAGCTGCTACTTACACTTTTGAGTCTGAACTGACTAAAAATGACATAAAATTATTGTGCCATGTGTGATGCATGTTTTGTTTTCTTTTGTGCTCTGAACTTTCTCAATTGTGTCGTGTCTCCCACTTTTTTTAATATTGGCTGTGAACTGGTATAAAAACTGTCATGAATGAGAATAAAGCATCTTAGCTTTGAGCGCTTCTTTGCATAATTTCCTAAAAATGCATTATAATGTTAAATATTCACCCATAAGAATTTGTATCTGCACTGAAGGACTCATCTCTTTGCATGCCAGAAGGAATTTTACCGGAGCTGATGCTTGTCATTTGAAAAAAATTATTCACAGGCAAGTTTTAGTAAGATTCTAGTTTTGTTGATTCACTTAGGTAACACTAGATCAGTTAAATTATTTTTTAGTTTGCCTAGTTTTCCGTTTATCCTCCAAAGAAGAAAGGAAAAATATAATATACAGTATACAAGAAAGCAATCATGTGGAAATAAAACTATGTTGTTCATGGAGAACCCAGGTCATGATAATTTCCTCAGCATTGAAAAAGGCTTGGGTGAGCTTCGCCAAACTCAATTTTGGCAATGCTTATTCAGAAAAGAGTTGCAGCTGGATGCGGTGGATTAGGCCTAATTTTTACAGTGCTGTGTTATGAATATAATACAGTACTGTATTTGGACCAAATTTAGAATGAGCATATTAAAAAACCTAAAAGAGAAAATTACCTGCGACATTTACTGCTTTTTCTCTTTTACACCCGCAAGGACGGAAATGCAAAACCACCAGGGTCTCATTTTCAATAAAAAACCTCTTTTTTCAAATGACAGCAAGTGATTGAGAAGTAGATTCATATATTTTTCTTTCGCCATAAGAGTACAATAAATTAGATCAGTGAGCTCAAAGACAGAATCAGCTGTATATCCTGACAATAAATATGCCAGCGATCATCGATGATGCCCTCAGGGTCTACAAATTCGGCCAAGGTGATTGAAGCATTTGGTTTGATGATCCTGTTGTTGATTTCACCAATCATCACTGTCACCATCAGATGACGAGGACGACGAAGAACTTATGCCTTCGAAGCTGCAAAGGAGAAAAATGTTTCTTGTTCAACAAAATTTCTGAAGGTATGGGCAAGAAAGTTTCTGCTGCTGCTGAAACTGTCTCTCAGATTGCACAAAATACTTCCAACATTCTTTATGAAAGCCATAAACTACTGTAGAAAAATTACCGTGGATCAAAATTGAATAATTTTGGAAAGTTTTCGGTTAGTGGAATGTCGGATTGAATATTCTCGACCGAGTTTTTCCTTGCTCAAGCAAGCTGAATTTTAAACTTGTATGCGTCACCCAGCTTTAAAAAAATGTCTGATTTTATTTGCAATATTGCTGCATTACACTGTTGTTTCTGTTCCGTTTAATATTCTCAGTTTATTTTTCTATTGAATTTCAATCTGATTTGAGTTTTTGAAATGAATGAATCAACTAAAAAATGTCTGATTTTATTTGCAATATTGCTGCATTACACTGTTGTTTCTGTTCCGTTTAATATTCTCAGTTTATTTTTCTATTGAATTTCAATCTGATTTGAGTTTTTGAAATGAATGAATCAACAAACCCATTCTCCGGCCGCTTCATCAAGCGTGACGGCTTATTATTGAACATCCTCAAATCCTCCGGTTCTTCCTGCGGGTTTTCGAAAATTCTGAAATGCTTGCTCGGTTTCAAGTTTATCTGCATTTGATTGAAATCCTTGGACNTTTGAGTTTT
The DNA here is from genome assembly GCA_905338405.1 of Notodromas monacha. Classification (NCBI taxonomy): domain Eukaryota; kingdom Metazoa; phylum Arthropoda; class Ostracoda; order Podocopida; family Cyprididae; genus Notodromas; species Notodromas monacha. Next base: position 185,817 of record CAJPEX010000103.1, on the reverse strand, counting down.
TGAAATGAATGAATCAACAAACCCATTCTCCGGCCGCTTCATCAAGCGTGACGGCTTATTATTGAACATCCTCAAATCCTCCGGTTCTTCCTGCGGGTTTTCGAAAATTCTGAAATGCTTGCTCGGTTTCAAGTTTATCTGCATTTGATTGAAATCCTTGGACCTGTCTTGAGTATTCTTTGAACCAGTCGAAAATTGTTTGAATTCGTTGTTCGTAGTCGGATGAGGAACCGGAGCTGGTCGACCGAAGGCCAGTAAAGTGCTGTTGGTTTCTTGCCGATGATTTCCTGGGCTAAGGGATATAGATATAAAAGAGATTTTTCATCAGAACATTTTCAGTACTGTAAATGAAAAAAAAGCCTCGTACTCAAATACTGTACCGTACATCACCAAAAGTGCTACCGACGTTATTTCCTAAAAAAGGAACGTGCTCTTTTTTATTTTAGATTGGTCTACATTTTCAAGCCGAAATGGCAAAACAAATCCTCAGATTGAACTTTTTTGTTGGTCATTACTGTGGAAGTATTGGACATCTGTTTTTTCAGAATCCTATGAAATAGAAAGAATTGTATATTTGTTCATAAACCATTTGAGCTCACAAGGGGGCAAAGTTGGCAAAATTGCTGTTTGAAAATCTGAAGGAATATTTTCCAGTGGGAATATTACAAAGTATATGCGTGATCGGGATTCGACGATTGCTTTTTTGACAGGGATTATAACTACAGTATTTTGAATATCCAAATACAGTATATTTGTAATATAACACTACAGTATTACTGATTCACTGAGGAAGTCTTATTTAAAAAAAATCTGATGCAGTACAACCAACAAGAGTAACGGCGAACGTTCTTTAAATAGAAGACTCGAGCAAAACATTTTCGCAATAAAGAGAATGTTCCATTATAAATACGTTTTGTATTCCAAAACAGATTATAAGAAAATATAAATTAAAAGGCTGAGCTGTTCTGTTTCAGCTTGATTTATAGACAGACTTTAAAAATTTTCTCTCTATTCTGAGTTGTAAAAAAAATTAGAAGAAGGAAGAAATAAAATGAATTACGAAGCAACATCTGGTTGCTGAGAGTTCGCCAATGAACTTCCAATGATTGCAGCAAACAGCAGGAATGTCACCGACAGCTGCAAAATAAATATGTAAATTCAATGCGTCTTGCATTCGAAAAAATCTATAAAATACTGAATTCTGAGCGTATGATTTTTTGATAGCCCATTAAAGTTCAACGGATCTCTCACCTTCATCTGAAAAGATTGCATGATTGAGTTTCAAGAATTTTCTTCGAAATTGCAGGAATTGATTTTGCGCGCTCGTGAATTTTCTGGAAAAAAATGAAATTTCAAAGAAGATTGTAAATGACTTTATTCAGATTACAATTTGGAAAGCATCTGCAGAAATTCACTTTGAAACGCGCAGGACCCGATTTTCTCGTCTGCACAAAAGCCAATACAACAACTTGTAAAATTAATCAAAAAATGTTTTAAATTGCGTCTATTTTCAAGAAAAAAACGTTAAAATTTCTTGAAAACATCGGCAGTACGTCACTTTGAAATACGCAGGATCCTATTTTATCGTCTCCACAATAAAAGCCAATCCAAAAACTAATAAAATTCCCCAGAAAATATTTTCTTCCAAATTGCTTCTTTTTCTCTACATCATAGATACGAAACATCATATCAAATTATTTTACTGCGCCGGTTCTATGCGGTAATTTTTAAAATTCACAAATTTTCCAGAAGAAAAAAAACGCATTAAAACTCAGCCTTTCATTTCTCCCCTTTCGATGTCAAGTTGAAGAAACAGTCACATTTCAATTGTCTTATGTTTACAGTGTCTCGTAAACCAAAATTGCTTATTTTTCTCCCTCTAAATCATAGATACGAAACATCATATCAGATTACTTTGCTGGAAGAATACTGCGACGGTTCTATAACCGGTAATTTCAAAAATTCACCATTTTCCACAACAACAAAAAACGCGTTAAAACCCAGCCTTTCATTTCCCCCCTTTCGTTCCCAAGTTGAAGAAACAGTCACATTTCGATTTTTTTCATGTTTATATAGTGTCTATCGTAAACACACACAGGAAATTAAAAAAGCGGGTGCTTTCATTTGCTTTTATTCACTGCGCTGCTGATGAATGCTTTCCGGACCCGGGCACCAACTTTATATATCGTCGGGCTCATTATTGGGCAAATTTCGCACAGACACCACCGAGAAAACCCTTTCTAAAAAACAAAGTAAACCATGTACATCTATCTATAAATACTGNTAGAAAATACTGTACAGTATTATAAACGTATGAGAAATCCCGTGAAAGCAAAAAAGAAAAGGACGAAGCCAGGTGCAAAAGTTATCAATCCCGACGAGAGACTCGAGTCGACCTCGGGGATGAGAGACGAAAAGCTCGGTTCCCTGTTGCAGGCTCACGGTCATGAACGCTTTGCGGCTCACGTACGTGGTCACTTCAATTTGACACATCTCCATCACCCGCTATATACTCACAGGAAAAATAAAAAAAGGGGGAAATAATACTGTATTAATTGCTAAGGAACACACGTGTATATTGTGATCGTAATATTGCTTAAAAAGGGGTAGAGGAAGAAGAAGAAGAAGAAGGAAGGAAGGAAGGAAGGAAGGAAGGAAGAATGCATCAGAAAAAAATGGAGAAATAATACTGCGCATGCCAAAAAATATACACACGTGTGGTGATCGTAATATTGCTTAAAAATGGGCGAAAGAAGAGGACGAAAGAAGGAAAAATGCATCAGAAAAAAGGGAGAAATAATACTGTGCATGCCAAGGAATACACACGTGTGGTGATCGTAATATCGCTTAAAAAGGGGTAGAAGAAGAAAGAAGGGAAAATTCGTCATGACACGTGGAACAGGAGGGATTTGAGGTTAGATGCAAACCATTATCATTCTGCTGAGGACACGTCCAGTTAGTTACGGAAGAGTGATGAATGAACGGGATTCTTCCGGTGGTTTTTACCTCGAATCTGGAATCGAAATTTACTCAAATGCTGGTCGGGATATTTTGTGAAAGACCGAACTCGGATTCATTTGTCTCATGATATTTTTCAATCCCTGTATGAATGCTTCAAATAAAATACATGAATCTTCGAAGCCCCTCGGGTTTTTTATTTTTTTTTACAATCGTAATATCGAGGAAAAAAAAACACACACAATAATACTAAATTCTAAATTCCTCATGTTTGTTCGCAGCTTTTGACTTCAATAAAATCTCGTTACAAAAAAAAACCCTCGGAAACAGTAAAATACCTTCGTTGTAATGAAAAAATCGTCATGAAGTACTCATTATTGTGTCTGTCTGGCACGGACCTAAAAAGACGACTTTGTTGTAAGCAATTATTCATTATATCCCGATTCTCCTGCTGTAATATGATTATTGGGGCAAAATTAAAGTTGAAGGCATTCAATAATCAAAGACAACAAAAATATAACCAGAGGTTATTTCTTTTAGATATCTTTTTTTGGAATTCTGCAACAAACTGGACAAGAAATAATCTGAAGGTATACATTCTGAAAAATCAAGTAGACTAGCAGCAATGTGGGATTAGATATGTACTAAAAAAAGGAATACAATATTTCCGGCTAAATTATCCTTTGAAATGAGATTTCCATATTTCAAATTGAGATTCTTGATTTATTTTAATTAACGGATATTACCTAGTTAAGTCACGCGTGCCTGACAGGGATTTTCCTGTCTATATGCTTGAGCTGGACCAACTGCAGCATTATCCGTCAAAAATACCCAATAATTCAACGTAATGAGTAATCATTCATTTTCTCCAAGATTAAAAATACATTCAAACATTCGTAATTTAAATACGGAAGAGTAATTAACAAGAGTCTTCCGCGGCTGTTTCACCGATAGAATCGAATTTTAAAATTTAATCATGGGTTGAAAATACAGGATATTTCATAGTCTTGATTAAAGTTCGGATCATTTTTTAGTATTCCATCACATTTTCCAGAAGTTTCACTTCTTTCCGTGATGAGATAGGAATAATATATGAATTTTTCAAAATCAAGAACATATCAACTTCCGCGTATTTGGGTTTGCGAAGGGGATTTTCCATGATGACGAAAATTTCAGCTGATACAATTGCATGCTAATACCCATCATAATAACTTGATTATGTGATGTGAATGAACCATCAGCATTTATTTTCTTAAAGTAAAAAAAATACATGCAATAAGCCGCATCAGTTCCCTGAGGATAATTTCAGTTCCGGAAGTGTGATGACTTCCGGTTGTTCTGACTTGAATCCGGTGTTCAAGTTGATGACAGGAAGTCTTAATGTTTCGTGGGCTCTCAACCGGTGATTCGTCAGTATAATGATCATTCAACTGCTCAAATTGTTGACATCATGATTATCCAGAAATAACACTTAGAAATGAGAATTTCTTTGTCACCATTATCGAGTTTGTTCGAAGAACTTTTTAAAATTACGGAAATCGTGGATAGGAATCGTTTGAGGCTTGACTTTGAACCTTTCGCTTTGAAAAATAACTTTTTAACAAACCTCCTCGAATTTTCAATAGAATGTGCACCATTAAAAAATCTCAATATCTGCATACCGGGAAGTTTATTTGTCCATCCATGAGCATAATTTCTTTAATTGATACCTTTTACTGGCTGCACGATTAGCAAAATTAGTTCAATCAATGCAAAGTTTTGTCAAGTTTTTGTCACATCCCAAATGTAGCTATAATGTGTCATTATCTCATACATTCTTAACTCATATTCCCATTAGAATTGCAAAACTTGAGCTAGGCAGAACTCATCAAGACTTTGTCAAAACATAACAGGTTTTCATTGTAAATTTCATGTTTTGGTTCGATATTAAATAAAACCAGAAATTGATTAATACTTGATTTTAGGTTATAGTCTTGTATTTTCAGCTGTGCTGAGAACACTTACGCAACATGAGAAAAATGAACAAAAGTTTTATTTAAGTTGTTGTTTTTTTTAGCGACGAATCACAATTTCCGATGAAGTCTTCGTATTCAGCAGGTCGTTAGGATAATTTTTGTTTTGATGCTCATTATTTCTGCCAATTTTTGCTCGGACATTTTTCATATGCCAAAGGTATACTGTATATATATATGAACAGCACGAGCCCCTCGACATTTCGGCCTCGAATCGTACTTTGGACAAAATCAATTGAGATTGAATCCCGTTAAATCGTTTTTGTGCAGCATTTGACCTCGCATATTATGATTTATGTGACAACATCTATGTTAAAGATATCCAACCAACAAAGAAAACAAAAAATCCAAGGTTTTTATCTTCTCGATACGTTTGTTCGTAATTTTGTATCGAACTTTGACAAGAGACGATCTGAAGGCTCTTGGATTGACAGTCGTTGATTGGGTAATATCCAAGTTTTATTCTCAGCTGAATTCTCCTTACATGGGAATCACAATTGAGGAGCAATCGATGATCACAACTTATAATCTTTGGATATTTTTAAACGCGATGACTTTGGATAATCCAGGTCTCAAATTCCACGACTTCGCCAACATAGAACATATACATACAATTTTTCTTTTTGTTGACAATTCTTCGCATTTTCTCATCATCCCACTGCAGAGAACCCCACCATCGGATGCAATTATAAACTTCATTTTTGCCCTGCGTGCTGAAAGAACAAAGGAAATTAGTCAAAGTGCTCAAATTTTCCCCTTTTCTAGATTTCTCGCACTTGCAGACGTTGAGAGATGACAGTCGAGTCCTTGGAACAACGACTCGAGGCGGGGGAAAATAACGAAAGTTCCTCGAAAATTTCTACGACGCCAGAATTACATGATTAATTAATTCTTCGCACCTTCATTCTCACGGCCAAATAACAGCAGTTTCCGGAAAAACTTACGAATGGGGGGAGGAAGCAGAATTTAGAGGACCTGAGCCCCCAATAATATAGAGAGAAGCACTGATACGTTTCCCCCTTCGACCGTGAATTTCATCCGAGGTCGAAGATGAACACACGAACATGTTCAAATGAGAAGAAGAAGACGACGAAGGAACAGACCACATGATTGTGTGAGAAGGAAAATAAGAGAAGAAAAAGAAGCGACTATAATGAGCAACATATGTGGAGGTGATTAGATGTATACACAAGGAAAATAAAGAGTCTTCATCGTCGCTTTTTGCGGTGGTGCTACGTATAATCTTTTGCGCGGAACTTTTCTCGCGTATATAAATTCAAACTCTGCTTGTTTCTTGGTATCAGTCGTCAACCACTCTTCATTGTGCGAACAACAACAGCAACAGCAAAAAAAATGGCTTCAATTTGATGTGAAATATTCCACTCATATTTGGAAAACGTTGTTTGATTTGGTGATGACTGAGAAAGAATTGAGAAGTGATTCAGTGAAGTTGAAACGCTTTCGCTCAACGTGTTAATTTATTTAAATGTCCCCAATGTTTTTTTTTTCAGAAGAAAAGATTTTCTCATCCGGAAATATTTTACACCTAGCTGACGAAAATGCAACTCTTTACGAAGGTGAGGCTAATTATTGTTATTTTTTCAAGTTTTGAATTTTCTCTTTAAATGATCAATTATTGGCAGTTGGTGCTGATATATGAAAGGATTTCATTGATTTTTCTTTTGCAGATTCCACTGACCTTCTTTGTCGTCGCGGTATTTCTCGACTTCACAGTCGCAGCGCCGAAACCAGAAGCTCAATCATATTATCCGTAATTAACTTTTAAATTAGTTTTCAATTTCTCTGGGTAAGAGCTTTTTTTTCTTACACTTTTCCCGCTTTTCGTTTGGAATTTTAGTCAGGAAAATCAACGACAGAAGCCATTGGAATTGAACAATCAGGATAAGTATGCTGTTGTCGGAGCTTCGATCAAAGTGAGCGACGACGACGTGAACACGAATAAATATTCGTCCGGCAACAATTATCGGTAATTCATTTATGTTTTATCAATTTTATATTTTCAAAGAGGGAAACGATTTCTAAAGGCTGAGAACCGTTACAGTTTTGACGAACCCGATGCTTTTAAACTTCAGTATTTCAAGCGCCTTGTGTTCATAAGCAAAAATTACGGCGGATTCTTTTGTTTAACGAGTTCAAGCTGATTTTTGAAATTTTAAAATGGACTTTATTTAAACAAACATTACAGTATATCAAAAGTGTTGACGTTGAAGACATTGGGAAATGGGAAACATCACTGCATTGATGTTTGTGATCTGAAATAAATAGATCGCAACGTTTTTGTAAAGGATGCATTACTGTGATTCATGAGGCAAATAATTGCCGCTTATGATTTGACTTTTAAATATGTTTGCTCTGGTATTCGAGGAATTAATTTTCGGAATCTTAAGACTTCCATGCTAAATTTACGATTTTTTTCACAGATAGATTTACTTGCAAAAACAAAGTTATTCCCAAAAAATTAGCGCAAAAAAAACACAACAAAGAGCATCTCGATTTTGAGCATTGGATTTTTAATTTTTTTTATCGGCTTTACGAATTTGATGAGGAGAAACGGTATGTTTTAGTTTGAAAAATATCAAATTACACCTTGAAGTCTGTGACTTTAATGCCATAATTTTGCTTTCGGAGAGGCTTCGCTAATATCGAAGTAAAATGTCCTATAAATGAATTATCACGTCTTACTCTGGTGTTCAAATTTCAATTTATACATATTTGCGAATGGAGGAATCTAACGCCTGTGAAATAATTGCAAAACATATGCATCGATCGATTTTCAAAGATTTTTCGAAGGAATTAAAAAGATAATTTCATGTAATTATTGTTGTATATTTTCAGACGTGTAAATAATTTCTTCTTCTTTTTTCTACAGATCACCACAGCAGCAACAAGAGCAGTATCAAACCAGCACCAGCAAATACGCTTCTTACACAAAACCCGAGAAGTACTCGAAACCTGAACCTGCCTACGCAAAGCCTCAGCAATCTTACAATAATAACAAGCCCGAGTCTTCTTACAACAATAATAAGCCCCAGCATCAGCAGACTTCCTACAACAAGCCCGAACCTTCTTACAAAAAACTTAATCATTCATTTTCTCCAAGATTAAAAATACATTCAAACATTCGTAATTTAAATACGGAAGAGTAATTAACAAGAGTCTTCCGCGGCTGTTTCACCGATAGAATCGAATTTTAAAATTTAATCATGTGTTGAAATACAGGATATTTCATAGTCTGGATTATAGTTCGGATCATTTTTTAGTATTCCATCACATTTTCCAGAAGTTTCACTTCTTTCCGTGATGAGATAGGAATAATATATGGATTTTTTCAAAATCAAGAACATATCAACTTCCGCGTACAATATTTGGGTTTGCGAACAGAATTTTCCACGATGACTGAAATTTCAGCTGATACAATTGCATGCTAATACCCATCATAATAACTTGATTATGTGATGTGAATGAACCATCAGCATTTATTTTCTTAAAGTAAAAAAAATGCATGCAATAAGCCGCATCAGTTCCCTGAGGATAATTTCAGTTCCGGAAGTGTGATGACTTCCGGTTGTTCTGACTTGAATCCGGTGTTCAAGTTGATGACAGGAAGTCTTAATGTTTCGTGGGCTCTCAACCGGTGATTCGTCAGTATAATGATCATTCAACTGCTCAAATTGTTGACATCATGATTATCCAGAAATAACACTTAGAAATGAGAATTTCTTTGTCACCATTATCGAGTTTGTTCGAAGAACTTTTTAAAATTACGGAAATCGTGGATAGGAATCGTTTGAGGCTTGACTTTGAACCTTTCGCTTTGAAAAATAACTTTTTAACAAACCTCCTCGAATTTTCAATAGAATGTGCACCATTAAAAAATCTCAATATCTGCATACCGGGAAGTTTATTTGTCCATCCATGAGCATAATTTCTTTAATTGATACCTTTTACTGGCTGCACGATTAGCAAAATTAGTTCAATCAATGCAAAGTTTTGTCAAGTTTTTGTCACATCCCAAATGTAGCTATAATGTGTCATTATCTCATACATTCTTAACTCATATTCCCATTAGAATTGCAAAACTTGAGCTAGGCAGAACTCATCAAGCCTTTGTCAAAACATAACAGGTTTTCATTGTAAATTTCATGTTTTGGTTCGATATTAAATAAAACCAGAAATTGATTAATACTTGATTTTAGGTTATAGTCTTGTATTTTCAGCTGTGCTGAGAACACTTACGCAACATGAGAAAAATGAACAAAAGTTTTATTTAGTTGTTTTTTTTAGCGACGAATCACAATTTCCGATGAAGTCTTCGTATTCAGCAGGTCGTTAGGATAATTTTTGTTTTGATGCTCATTATTTCTGCCAATTTTTGCTCGGACATTTTTCATATGCCAAAGGTATACTGTATATATATATGAACAGCACGAGCCCCTCGATATTTCGGCCTCGAATTGTACTTAGGAAAAAATCAAATGAGATTGAATCCCGTTAAATCGTTTTTGTGCAGCATTTGACCTCGCATATTATGATTTATGTGACAACATCTATGTTAAAGATATCCAACCAACAAAGAAAACAAAAAATCCAAGGTTTTTATCTTCTCGATACGTTTGTTTGTAATTTTGTATCGAACTTTGACAAGAGACGATCTGAAGGCTCTTGGATTGACAGTCGTTGATTGGGTAATATCCAAGTTTTATTCTCAGCTGAATTCTCCTTACATGGGAATCACAATTGAGGAGCAATCGATGATCACAACTTATAATCTTTGGATATTTTTAAACGCGATGACTTTGGATAATCCAGGTCTCAAATTCCACGACTTCGCCAACATAGAACATATACATACAATTTTTCTTTTTGTTGACAATTCTTCGCATTTTCTCATCATCCCACTGCAGAGAACCCCACCATCGGATGCAATTATAAACTTCATTTTTGCCCTGCGTGCTGAAAGAACAAAGGAAATTAGTCAAAGTGCTCAAATTTTCCCCTTTTCTAGATTTCTCGCACTTGCAGACGTTGAGAGATGACAGTCGAGTCCTTGGAACAACGACTCGAGGCGGGGGAAAATAACGAAAGTTCCTCGAAAATTTCTACGACGCCAGAATTACATGATTAATTAATTCTTCGCACCTTCATTCTCACGGCCAAATAACAGCAGTTTCCGGAAAAACTTACGAATGGGGGGAGGAAGCAGAATTTAGAGGACCTGAGCCCCCAATAATATAGAGAGAAGCACTGATACGTTTCCCCCTTCGACCGTGAATTTCATCCGAGGTCGAAGATGAACACACGAACATGTTCAAATGAGAAGAAGAAGACGACGAAGGAACAGACCACATGATTGTGTGAGAAGGAAAATAAGAGAAGAAAAAGAAGCGACTATAATGAGCAACATATGTGGAGGTGATTAGATGTACACAACGCAAAAAAAAAAAAGTCTTCATCGTCGCTTTTTGCGGTGGTGCTACGTATAATCTTTTGCGCGGAACTTGCGCGTATATAAATTCAAACTCTGCTTGTTTCTTGGTATCAGTCGTAAGCCACTCTTCATTGTGCGAACAACAACAGCAACAGCAAAAAAATGGCTTCAATTTGATGTGAAATATTCCACTCATATTTGGAAAACGTTGTTTGAATTGGTGATGACTGAGAAAGAATTGAGAAGTGATTCAGTGGAGTTGAAACCCTTTCGCTCAACGTGCTAATTTATATAAATAAATCTCCCCAATGTATTTTTTCAGAAGAAAAGAGTTTTTCATCCGGAAAATATTTTACACCTGACGAAAATGCAACTCTTCGCGAAGGTGAGGCTAATTATTTTTTTTTCAAGCTTTGAATTTTCTCGTTAAATGATCAATTATTGGCAGTGGGTGCTGATATGAAAGGATTTCATTGATTTTTCTTTTGCAGATTCCACTGACCTTCTTTGTCGTCGCGGTATTTCTCGACTCCACACTCGCAGCGCCGAAACCAGAAGCTCAATCATATTATCCGTAATTGACTTTTAAATTAGTTTTCAATTTCTCCGGGTAAGAGGCTTTTTTCTTACACTTTTCCCGCTTTTCGTTTGGAATTTTAGCCAGGAAAATCAACGACAGAAGCCATTGGAATTGAACAATCAGGATAAGTATGCTGTTGTCGGAGCTTCGATCAAAGTGAGCGACGACGACGTGAACACGAATAAATATTCGTCCGGCAACAATTATCGGTAATTCATTTATGTTTTATCAACTTTATATTTTCAAAGAGGGAAACGATTTCTAAAGGCTGAGAACCGTTACAGTTTTGACGAACCCGATGCTTTTAAACTTCAGTATTTCAAGCGCCTTGTGTTCATAAGCAAAAAATACGGCGGATTCTTTTGTTTAATGAGTTCAAGCTGATTTTTGAAATTTTAAAATGGACTTTATTTAAACAAACATTACAGTATATCAAAAGTGTAAACGTTGAAGACATTGGGAAATGGGAGACATCACTGCATTGATGTTTGTGATCTGAAATAAATAGATGGCAACGTTTTTGTAAAGGATGCATTACTGTGATTCATGATGCAAATAATTGCCGCTTATGATTTGACTTTTAAATATGTTTGCTCTGGTATTCGAGGAATTAATTTTCGAAATCTTAAGACTTCCATGCTAAATTTACGATTTTTTTCACAGATAGATTTACTTGCAAAAACAAAGTTATTCCCAAAAAATTAGCGCACAAAAAAACACAACAAAGAGCATCTCGATTTTGAGCATTGGATTTTTAATTTTTTTATCGGCTTTACGAATTTGATGAGGAGAATCGGTATGTTTTAGTTTGAAAAATATCAAATTACACCTTGAAGTCTGTGACTTTAATGCCATAATTTTGCTTTCGGAGAGGCTTCGCTAATATCGAAATAAAATGTCCTATGAATGAAGTATCACGTCTTACTCTGGTGTTCAAATTTTAATTTATGCATCTTTGCGAATGGAGGAATCTAACGCCTGTGAAAGAATTGCAACACATATGCATCGATTGATTTTTAAAGATTTTTCGAAGGAATTAAAAAGATAATTTCATGTAATTATTGTTGTATATTTTCAGACGTGTAAATAATTTCTTCTTCTTCTTTTTTCTACAGATCACCACAGCAGCAACAAGAGCAGTATCAAACCAGCACCAGCAAATACGCTTCTTACACAAAACCCGAGAAGTACTCGAAGCCTGAACCTGCCTACGCAAAGCCTCAGCAATCTTACAATAATAACAAGCCCGAGTCTTCTTACAACAATAATAAGCCCCAGCATCAGCAGACTTCCTACAACAAGCCCGAACCTTCTTACAAAAAACCCGAACCATCTTATAACAAACCCGAACCATCTTACAACAAACCTGAGCCTTCTTACAACAAACCCGAGCCCTCTTACAACAAACCCGAACCTTCCTACAACAAGCCCGAACCTTCCTACACCAAGTTCGAACCTTCTTACCCATCCAAACCCGAATCATCCTACAACAGCTATGAACCTTCTTACCCATCCAAACCCGAATCATCCTACAACAGCCATGAACCTTCCTATGGAAAACCTGAACCTTCCTACGGAAAACCCGAACCTTCCTACGGAAAACCCGAACCTTCCTACGGAAAACCCGAGTCTTCCTACGAAAGACCTTCAACCTCTTACGAAAGACCCGAAGAAACTGTGATTCCCATGAGCAGCGAAGGAGACTTTAGCGATTCATCCAGCAGTGGTTCAGCAGGTCCAATGATGAGCAGCAGTTACTACAAAAAGGGCAACAACAACAAGAACAAGAAGCAACATCCAACCAGATTTGACCAAGGCAACCATTACCAGCAGCAGCAGCAGCAAAACAGTTACGATGAAGAATCAGAAGACAGTTATCCCATGACGGGATACTCCAATATGAATAATGGCGGCAACAATAAGAAGAACTCTTACAAGCAGTCACAGAAGCCAAGCAAACAGCACAAGTACTATGAAGTGTCTGAGGAACAAGATGACGATGACGAATATCCATCGTACGAGATGATGAACATGATGAAACGACCTCATCATGATGATGAGTGAGTCTGACATTGCCTATATACATCGAAACTTTTACAGAACTTTCACATACTGTAAAGTATATATTTATTATGATTAAATCGGCGATATATTTTTTACATAGGAACATGTGAAACTGCGGTTATTCGTAAGATAACTGACGTAGGAAAATTTAATCAAAGCAGGCAAGGAATTCATTCAGCTTCATCATTGAGTAGTGACATCTAGTCAAATTATTATGAATTCAAAGCCCAAAATTATAGATTCTTGTATAGGTTCCTCATGATTTGTAAAAAATTAAGAAGTCCCGAAATCATTTTTTGATTTAAGAAAAAGTCTTATATGATTCTTGTGCTCAGTATCCAAATCTTGAAAATGACAAGCAGATTTTTAGAATTCAGTGACATCTGTAGAAGATCATTCATCGCATAACTGAAATTATATTTGCAGTACTGTACTCTGCTTTATGCTGGAAGTCTGGAACCAGCAATAATGTTTAGCATTAAATTATCACAAAGAACCATCGTTGAAAAGTTGTCAAGACCTGTTAGAACTGCTCGAAGTGAAAAAGAAGAAAAACTTGAATGATGCGTGATTTTCGAAAGGAAAGTAAGATTTATGTATGGAAGGTACTCATCGGAGTGTATATTTGGATTACGAATTTTTTCACGGATGATCACAATTTATTTTTATGATCTTTTACATTTTCAGTTTCGAGCCAAGCTCATCATCTTCCTCCTCATCTGATGATGAGGATGATTGGTGAAGAAACCCTGACTCATGAGCAAGCCCAAACATTCAACCATCAGCATTCCTCGGCGAGTTGATGACGCATTCAAACAATATCGAAGGGCACAAGTTTTATTGATATTTTGGCATTGATTGTCGAAATCTCGTGTGATCTCTGCGCAGCTTCGTGAATTTTGTGATCCTTTATTTATTATATTTATGGAAGAATCGATAAATACCAATATTTCAGCTGAGCTCGATTGTCCTTTATTTCGGTGCATGAAACACAGCAATATTTATAATTCTGCAATATGCCATACGTGAAGAGTGGAGGATTTCTGAAGATCCTGATGGAAGTAAAACTGTGCATTTAACTTATCTTGAAATAATGCTGCAGCATTCTGGATCATGGAGTTAACACGAACTAGCCATTTCTTCATAAGTAAAAATATTTCTACCTTTGTAAAAATGTACAACAAAAATTCATAATCTTCCTCAAATGATGTTAAAGAAGGTTTCTAGTATTTTTTTCAGATTTTCAAAACATCATACCAGTACATTACACATCTTTCAAAAATGTTTAACATTCCGCAAGAAGAAAAATAATACACCAAAGTACTTTATTTCAAACAAGAACAAATTTTCAATTTTCACGTGTCGTAAATACTTACAGATCAGTTAGCAAGGAGTGGAAACCAGCACTGACCACACCAATAAATCTCTAAATTTTCTTCATGCAGGGCTGTACTGGGCTGTCTGTGAAATCTAGAAAAAAGCTAATAAATGAAGTTTAAATTTTAAAACATAAAACATCATGGGCAGAATTAAAAAATTCAAAACATCATAATCAAAATTATGAATTTCAAAAACATTTTTGCTAGCCTTAGAAGTATTTATTTCTCAAGCAGAGCTGCAAACATCCCTTGTACTGTGAATTGTACATCCATCAGGTACGAATATAAGTTTTATACCCAACCACCAGAAAATTTGCATGAACTTCAGCCATTATCTTATCCCATACACATTACAGTAAATATAATATGGAAAAGTTTGCGTCAATAACGTCATCTCAATATGGATTCGATGAAAGCACAGGATCTATCCCTGCTGCAGTACGATTTGCACTACAGTATATTGTTCCTATACTTTCATCTTGAAGGTCCAGATCTGCACTTTTCATCCTAAACTGAACAAAAACGCTTCATACTGACATTTACAACTTACACAATTAGAAACGGCTTCCCTTTGTCATCAATAAATTTCGTTCATTCATAATTATCTGAAGAGAGATTATCATAATCCAGCCACAAGCTAGGAGACAGTCTCATGTTTGATTCCTTATTTAATTGCGTAATGAAATCCTGGGGGCCAGAAAAGAAAAGCAATCTACAGATGATTGTGTTGTGAAGAACACTTGTAAGATGGGTATAGAGACCTCCATACAGGACCAACTCAAAATGTTCCATACTACATAGAAAATGGATGTATTTAGACAAGATCCATGTAGAGAGAGTCCACCTTTATAAGAAAAAATCCTGCCATTCACTCAAACATAAAAATACTGTAATCTCCTCAAAAATATTTTTTGAATATGGTTGATGGCAGCAAATTGTACATGCTGCAAGCTGTGGAGGTGGATGACACACAAAAGCAAGAACACTTTAAATGAATGCGACAAGGCTTCTTCACAGTAAGACAAACGTATTGCATCTCAAGCTCACCACCAAAAAAAATCGTTTCATCAGCACAGCGAAGAAAACAATGGCTATTAAACGACATAGACGAGGTCATGGCAAGATAAAATAGTTTTGCAAGGTTCGAGCACTTCCTTAAAGCATCTAACGAATGCCTTTACTTTCTTGGAAGCAGAGGAATCCAGAAAAATATGGAAAAAGACTACGATCAGTCGAACAACAACGAAAGTAAAAAAAAGGGGGTTATTCTTAGGAATGAGTTTTTCACAACGAAAAAAAGGGTGCTTTCAAGACGATTCACTGATTTCAGTTCAAGACATTGCAGAAATAATCATCGCAAAAATAAAAATCCATCCCCAGAAATACTCCTAATTTGAGCCAAATCCTCACTTCCCCAACAATTCAAAATACACCTCAGAAGTGCCTGAACACGGACGGAGAATTGAATAGACCTTCCCATCAACCATCATTTTTCCAACGTTTTGGAAGAATTGTGAGTTTTCGAAATCCTAAAATCTCACTCCAGATATATATCGAAACATGCCACACCAGATCTAATCTACATCAAAATAGAAGAACTGGAATGCGAATCTAAACCTAGTTAAGAAAGAAAAAAAGGTGTCTTGTACCGAACGAAATGATCATTAATACCTGCAAAAAAATACATCACCGATGGCCACGAATTCAAAATCACCACCACAGACGAGGTTCTTCAAGCGAAATGCACCCATTCGTGGGATTAAAAAAACAAGAGCCTGTTCTAGAACACGTTTTGCTATCTTTCCCTGAAAGTGTTGAAAAAAACCAAAAAGAAAAATTAGTTTTATAAATCTTTCCTCGTGTTTATCTGGTTTCGTCGCGACTAGCTTCATTTCACGAACTCGTCCGGCGGTAAAATTTGAAAACAAAAAAATAGAATTGAACAACCGATCTCCATGAAAGCATCTTCGGACACATCATCATCGACAGCGAGTATCAACGGATATTCAGCAACCACCACACAGTTTTCAAGTCTTGGACTGGGTCATCGCTTCAGTTCTTCAAACCATATCTAAGAAAATTAAAACACCCACGTTAACTAAGTTCGATAAAAGCACGAAAGCCTTTCTCAATTTGCTCACCTCACTCAAAATAGCCCATTTATCGCTTTCTGCGTGAACAGTCAAACGAATTTTCTCGATTTTTCCTAGCTCCTTGGTTTGGTTTCCTTCTGCAATGCCCTGGTCATTAA
This sequence comes from Notodromas monacha, assembly GCA_905338405.1. Taxonomy (NCBI): domain Eukaryota; kingdom Metazoa; phylum Arthropoda; class Ostracoda; order Podocopida; family Cyprididae; genus Notodromas; species Notodromas monacha. Next base: position 169,124 of record CAJPEX010000103.1, on the reverse strand, counting down.
ATCGACCTGAAAAAAAGTTCGCAATTGAACAACGAAGCCCTACATTAACTGCATCGATGACACGGAACATTTGATGAGAACTCACCAACAACCAAGAACCCATCCGAAAGCTTGGGAAAGACACTTGAAACATTTTCTGGCACACCGACGGGAAGAACTTCCACGGTGGTATTGTAGAACCGATCAAGTGGATGCTCGTTGTTCCCACTTCTCAAAACATACCTGCAAGCATAGGAAAGATTTGAAAATTCACAACTCGAAAACAATTTATCTTTAAATAATCTTCACGTAAGTATAACCCGCCATTTTTGGGGTTCAAATTACGTAATTTTATTTCAAAAAAATGACTGCAGCAACTCTCGGGTAAGTTGGGTCAGGTTTTCATGCGACACCTGAGTACCTGACAGAAACCGAATAACGTTTACACGAGCGAAGTACTGTATTGTTAAATTTTTTCGACTTGACGGAACCTCGAGTTCCCCATTTTTCAAATTACTGCTTCCAAATGCTTATCGAAGTTTATTTACAAGTATAGTACTGCCAAAGAAATGAACACCAGAATGAAACACGTAAAAACCAACGGATACACACGAGGGGTACAACGAAAGTTCTCGGGATAGAAATTGAAACGGCATACGACCGAGTTGAAGAACTACTGAGCAGAAAGAACATTCTTCGGCACATAAAACAAAAATTTACCCCTCTTTGATATATATATTTCTATTTATCTTTTGATTGACGAGCAGTGCGCTGCCATGGTGACGTTTGCAAAATATTCCAAAAAATTTCAAACGGAGCTGGCTTTTTTTTATCATTCTAAAACATATTTTTGAAACATCTTTCGAAAGAAGAGCAAAAAGCTGCCTGAGTGATTTTTGCGAAAGATTCCAAAAAATAGTTCCACTGGTTGTTCATTTGTTTTTTTTTCTTGTGCCAAAAAATCGGTTTTCTGATCACTTTAATTGTTTTCCAGCTCAGACATATGCCATTTCAACATATTTTCGAGAATACCTTGCGCGTAAAGAGCACAAAGCTGCAAGGATGACTTCTGCGAAAAATCCCAAAAAAATAGTCAAACTGAGCTGAATTTGTTATTCCTCGTGCCAAAAATTTTTTTTTTCTTTTTCTGAAGAGTAATTGTTTTTTGGCTCAGTCGTATTCCGTTTCAAGTTCTTTCCCGAGAACATTTGTTGGACCCCTCGTAACCATGAAACCGGGGATAAAATGGTGTGAAGAAAACTCTCACTTTTGTATTCGCAACGGCGGAGTGAAGGTGAAAGTGAGAGCATCACCAGGCTGCGGAAGAAGACCCCAAAAGTATGTTTCGCCCAGATACGCTCTCTGAAGCTTGTAATTGTGATATTCTTTCAAGTCCGAATTAACCGTCGCAGGCGGATTCTTGTGCGGTTTATGCAACTCAACCTTTCCGAATCCCTTATCCTAAATTGAGGCAAGATTCCACATGAAAAAGGTGTTGCGATGAAAGATTCAGACAAAAATTCACCCACTTTCAAGTTCTGCACCTTTCCGGCAAGAGACGAATGAGTTCCGACATGTTGGAACAACGAAGGCTTGTGAAGAAGCCAGACTTCCTCCTTGTTCTTCTTGCAACCTTTCTGTTTCGACGAGACACACCATCGAACAAAATCGTGAGTGATTCATGAAAAGATACTGGATATCAAACTCAAGTCCTCAGCTAAAGCCAATACTCATGAGCTCTTCCCGAAAATGTTTACGGTTGAACCGTTGACTCACCGGCGGCTGGTCGAACCGACAAACTTTCGTCTGTATCATGTTGTCCAAAAGCCAGTCAGACGGCTTATCGGCGTAGAACATGAGTAAGAAGTGGATCAACGCAGGAAGCTGGGCAGTCTTGAACATTTTTCNAAAAGTTCGCAATTGAACAACGAAGCCCTACATTAACTGCATCGATGACACGGAACATTTGATGAGAACTCACCAACAACCAAGAACCCATCCGAAAGCTTGGGAAAGACACTTGAAACATTTTCTGGCACACCGACGGGAAGAACTTCCACGGTGGTATTGTAGAACCGATCAAGTGGATGCTCGTTGTTCCCACTTCTCAAAACATACCTGCAAGCATAGGAAAGATTTGAAAATTCACAACTCGAAAACAATTTATCTTTAAATAATCTTCACGTAAGTATAACCCGCCATTTTTGGGGTTCAAATTACGTAATTTTATTTCAAAAAAATGACTGCAGCAACTCTCGGGTAAGTTGGGTCAGGTTTTCATGCGACACCTGAGTACCTGACAGAAACCGAATAACGTTTACACGAGCGAAGTACTGTATTGTTAAATTTTTTCGACTTGACGGAACCTCGAGTTCCCCATTTTTCAAATTACTGCTTCCAAATGCTTATCGAAGTTTATTTACAAGTATAGTACTGCCAAAGAAATGAACACCAGAATGAAACACGTAAAAACCAACGGATACACACGAGGGGTACAACGAAAGTTCTCGGGATAGAAATTGAAACGGCATACGACCGAGTTGAAGAACTACTGAGCAGAAAGAACATTCTTTGGCACATAAAACAAAAATTTACCCCTCTTTGATAAATATGTTTCTATGTATCTTTTGATTGACGAGCAGTGCGCTGCCATGGTGACGTTTGCAAAATATTCAAACGGAGCTGGATTTTTTTTTTAGCGCCAAAAATGTTTTTCCCAAACAATATTTATTTTTTATCATTCTAAAACATATTTTTTGAAACATCTTTCGAAAGAAGAGCAAAAAGCTGCCTGAGTGATTTTTGCGAAAGATTCCAAAAAATAGTTCCACTGGTTGTTCATTTGTTTTTTTTTTTCTTGTGCCAAAAAATCGGTTTTCTGATCACTTTAATTGTTTTCCAGCTCAGACATATGCCATTTCAACATATTTTCGAGAATACCTTGTGCGTAAAGAGCACAAAGCTGCAAGGATGACTTCTGCAAAAAATCCAAAAAAATAGTCAAACTGAGCTGAATTTGTTATTCCTCGTGCCAACATTTTTTTTTTATTTTTCTGAAGAGTAATTGTTTTTTGGCTCAGTCGTATTCCGTTTCAAGTTCTTTCCCGAGAACATTTGTTGGACCCCTCGTAACCATGAAACCGGGGATGAAATGGTGTGAAGAAAGCTCTCACTTTTGTATTCGCAACGGCGGAGTGAAGGTGAAAGTGAGAGCATCACCAGGCTGCGGAAGAAGACCCCAAAAGTATGTTTCGCCCAGATACGCTCTCTGAAGCTTGTAATTGTGATATTCTTATTGTGATATTCTTTCAAGTCCGAATTAACCGTCGCAGGCGGATTCTTGTGCGGTTTATGCAACTCAACCTTTCCGAATCCCTTATCCTAAATTGAGGCAAGATTCCACATGAAAAAGGTGTTGCGACGAGAGATTCAGACACAAATTCACTCACTTTCAAGTTCTGCACCTTTCCGGCAAGAGACGAATGAGTTCCGACATGCTGGAACAACGAAGGCTTGTGAAGAAGCCAGACTTCCTCCTTGTTCTTCTTGCAACCTTTCTGTTTCGACGAGACACATCATCGAACAAAATCGTGAGTGATTCATGAAAAGATACTGGATATCAAACTCAAGTCCTCAGCTGAAGCCAATACTCATGAGCTCTTCCCGAAAATGTTTACGCGTGAACCGTTGACTCACCGGTCCGACCAGCTTGGCTGTTTGAAAGCAGACATAGTACAACAGGTTTTCGGTCAGTCTGCCGAATAGCCGCATCTTGTACTCATTCTTCACCTAGTTGCGTCCTTCGACCCGTCAGAACTTGTAAAAAGCTGGAAAAACAAAGGAGCAGCAACAATGTAGCCTCAGTAGATAGCCTGCATTACCACTTCAAATATCCTGAATTTAATCACGAAGAACTCCCACCGACCTATGGAACACTTCATTATGCACATACAGAAAAATCTCGTTACAAACTCTTGGGAACATCAGTAAAAGTATTTGAAAAACTGAAGATCTTCAGAAGAATTAAATTCTTCAATCATGCATTCGATCAGTTGCACTATACCATCTTTGCGTTCTGGGAGGATAATGTGTGGAACCACTCAGAGACCGAATTTCCTGCACAAAAAAAAACAAGCACTTCTAGCTTTTTACACAATCATGGCAAAAATTGTAATACAGCACTAAGATTATAGCTGGAGAGGAATAAATATCAAAAACGACTTTTAATAACATTGTCCCTACTACGAACCTGCCGAGACCGAGAAAAATTCTTTATAAAGAGATTCGCTGCAACAGCATTTTACAGGAAGTAATAAAGTACTGCGTTACAATTGAACTAACCGATGAATCCAAGCTGACAGAAGTCCAAAATAATCCAAGGCACCTTTTCCACCGTCTTCTTCGCTGCGTAGGCTTTCATCGTAGTAATGAACGACGGTTTCGACAAAATGTCATCCTCCAATTGCACGTAATACGTGCCACGATGCAAACAATACATCATCAGATAAGCAAAGTCCAGGTTTTGCTTTGTTCTCCATCTGCGACGATAAAACAAAGGAAGAAACCAATTAACATCTTCTTTGACGATAACGGCGATTATTTCGCATACAATTAATGAATTAAATACACTGAGTTCAGTAATTCGAATGCTGTTCTACCTTTGGCTGATTAAATTCCGGCAATCCTACTTCGAACACACGAAAATATTCATCAGGTTATTCAAATTCGGCGAGTAATAACATGAACAAAAAACTTCAGCTGGGTATTCTCCTTTTCTCTTGGTGAAAAAAAGGGGCAGAGTCGCAGGTTCGGAAATTTCCAAATTGAATTTGAATCAAAACTTTTTCAACAACAAAAAATTGGTGGATCAGACTGAATGTCACCACTGCATAAGTTACTATGCTCTGGAAACGTATGTTCAATATTGTATTACCACACGCATTTTCAAGAAGAAAAGTCTCTGACATTCAAACCTAAAAATAACGTTTTCGCATCATGAAAATAAACCAACTAAAATACCAGATGTATCGATTTCATCAGTGATTCAGACACTAATTTTACCGAATTCCAATTATTTATTGCAATCACTTCACCACAATTGGAATTTTGTTGATGCTTACCAATTCGCAAAAGACGAGCTCTGGGGAAGGGTTTTGAATGCTTGGAAGAGCTGAAATGCGTTTTGAAACGTAAGCATCGCACAAATTTTACAGGAATTGCATTCGCTGGTCCAAAAATAAACCCCCTCACTTCCATCTTTTTCCGGATCAGTCTCAACCATGAAATTAGCTCTATTCACCAAATTGCTAATTTCCGAGAAATAATGAAACAAGATTCGGTCAACGGAAGTGACGATTACCTCGTCCTCTCAGGTGTATCACCAAGTGTCGCAGGAAGTGCAGATAAGTTCGGATAGAAGTGAGGTGACGGGGCAATGACTTCAATGAGCCCGGAAGCAAGATGTTCCGAAAAACGTCCCTGTATATTCTTTGCGACTCCTTCGACGAATGATCTGTTACTCTGAAACACAAGCACATTTCTCAATAGACACAATTCAAATGCAGTAAATTTGCCACAGGGAAGTATCAATCAACGGAAAAGTCACGAATTCATAAAAACATTGAACCGAATTTCCTTTCCCCTAACGGAAGAAACTCATTTCTCGAATTTCAGCCAGGTGTCGCCTGAATCACTATTCCTATCATGAAAAATTTAGCAGAAATACAGAACAGTGCAGTACTTTATACCAATCGCACTACTAAAATACTCTGATTAAAATGAAAACCAAGTTATGCAGCCCAAATAAACATCACACAAGTAAAGTGAACATATCCTGAAAATAACTAAGAAAATACCTTAATTTTATAAGAGAGCGTATGGAAATTCAGCCGAAGTTGTAACAATAAAAAATAACATTCCCTAGTCAGGCGTGAAAACGAATTAAATTTTCTCAATGCTAGTAAATGTCGGACAAGAACTTCACATCAGGTTCAACAAAATCACGCAAACTCGAGACTTTTAACATTTAAAATTTTACGCAAAATTAAAGAACCATGAAAAAGAAACTTCATGCACACCTCAGCAGCGAAGACGACAATGAGCGTGTCATCACGTTCGTTCTTGTCCATGTTTTCAATGAGGTTCTCCAAAGTGTTGAGCAGGTAACTCTGAACTTGTCTCTTCACAGTCGGTACTCCAAGAACAACAGAAACTTGAGAAAAAAAAAGGAAAAGAAGCACACGCACATGCAGCTAATTAGAATTCCGCAGCAGAAAACGGGTACAAGGAACTATAATTAGAAACTCGACTTCCTGAAACACGAGTTGTCTACACAAAAGAAAAAGGCCGCTGCTTTTTACACGCAACACAAATAAAATTAAAAGTCAACGCTTCTATTCTCATATACGGTACAATCTCGCTCCAACAAATATCTTCATGACGAATTGATGCTTACAACAAATTGGTTCTAAGGGTCCCTGACCAATAGCAACAATGTTACTTTAATTTCGCTTCAACGAAGCTTTTTCAAGGTCTCAAACGCTTCGTTGTGACGAGATTTTACTGTACATAACACAACTGTAAAATAACAAAAAACTTGGTAAGGCGACCGGCTCCAAAATAAAAATCGGCAGGCATGCAGAAAATTTCAACCAACCTTGCGATCGATCTTTTCCCAGTTTGAAAGCAGGTGTCAAAGCTCCAGGAAAATTGAGCAGATGTGGCAAATAATGGTAGAAACTGGGCATGGACACGTCATTCGATTGAAGGACAGATGTTGAAATGGCCGATTCTTCAATAGTTCCGGACGACAACGCACCTCTCCCAATCCGATGTTCTTCTTCGTCCAATTTGTCGTTGCCGAACTTTTGCTTCCGTTCTCCTAAAAGTTTCGAAAATGCATTCTTAAATGCCGGCTTTACGATAATTTATAGTTGAAGAAACTAAGAAAGGCACCGATGACTCAAATCCGAGATGAAGCCACTAAAATATTTACCATCTTTCTTCAACAAAAAAAAAACGAAAATAGGGCTACACAATACATGCAAGACACAAGCAGACATCAGGAAAACGTGCACATGAACAATAATTTTTCTTTCGCTCTTTTCTTACTGAGAATCATGCAGCTGAGGATAAATACTTAGAGACATTCACCACAAAAAAGGAAATGGTTAGAGAAGAAAAGAAGGTAACCTCAAATCTTATGCGAACTAACGTAATCACGGAAACACACGATAACTTCCTGCTCTTGCACAACATCCGCGTTTCAAGTTGCGCAAGCAGGCCAAGAATGCAACGACTTTTCACCCTTCTCAGCGGTGCATACTTGCGAAAGTACTGCTAATCACTCAAAAATTATTAAATCTGCATTTCAACACCTAGTACTATTGGAAAACGACTTTCTTGATGGGAAGTTTTATGCCCTCATTTCCAAATTATTTATTAGCACCCAGTTCTGAATCCGCGAGAGAATTGTCACATTTTGCGCAGTTACATGGTTATGATTAGCTATAGTAAATTAGGTTAGTTTAGGGAAGTCTAACCCGGGTCAGATCCTGTTTTTCGGGTCAATTATTCAGGTGACACCTTCTCAAAACGCAGAAGTTTGAATACGGACTAGAAGATTACTTGACTGCTAGAATTCTAGGTCAAATCCAGAAAAATCAAAAAAAAATTTGATCGAATATGATCGCGGTAAGAGTGGATTCGAGTGCGGGAAAATAGACTCGAGCTTCCCGTCCATCTTCGGTTAGTTTGCCAGCTCATTTTTGCAACACGCAACATGAAAAATGGAGTGAGACTCGCAGGACTAATTTTGCACAAAACTTACATTTTGCTTGGGACTAAAGGAATCAGCAGTCAGTCCAAAGATGCTACACTGATGGAAAAAGGAAACTGACTAAACTACCGCGGGAAGTACACCATTCGAGCACGTCTTTTCCTGAAAGAATCCAGCATTTTTCCAAGACTAAAACAGAAGAATATAACGATAATATAGTAAAGGATACTTGAAAGAAAACTAGACGAGATGAAGAGAATGCAAAATCGACTACAGTGAGACATTAAAAAATTCGAGAAATAACGTTATCCATTCACGTGAAAATCAGGAACGGAACAGAAATTCTCAAGAACACGCTTGAGAACCAACACAAAGCTAGGAAAATAAACGAGAAACCCGAATTACACCATGAAGAAAAAAAATTACAAAATTATACTTGTACTGTACACCAAACGAGGAAAACCGTCCAAAATACTGTACAATAAAACAGCAAACAAGAAACGGCTGCCAACATTTGTTGCCGTGATTCTTTCAGAAATAAACCCGACTACTTCAATCACTATTACGCAGATTTAATACCCTGTGTGAGCTGTATCTGAGATATTTCTTAAAATTTAGCAAGTGCTAGTACTCAAGGGCTTTAATCATTTTCCTTGACCTGTCAGAGATATTGAAAAATAGACTTCCAGGAGTTTCTATATCCGACTTTATACTTCAATAAGCAAGCAATGTACTTGAAAAAAACCTACAGCAATTCATTGCAAACACGCCAGTTAGGGAGAGCAGTTGCAAAGTACCTGTACAGTATTTATAAACTGGGCCAACTGGGGTCATGGGATCGCACACAAGTACCAATTTGAATCAGTGTTCACATATTTATTGCGACATTCCTTCAAAGAGAATGCTCAAAAAGATGAACAGGCTAGCATTGGAATAACTTGAAGCATATTGTGATACAATTCTTAGCGAGAGAACATCAATTATTAGTAAGTATTATACATTCGAATTAGACTACAAATATCCCTGGATGAACTTCGGGCTCTCAGATACAGAATCAACATAATGCTGAGATCAATGAAAACTATGAAGTGAATATCCGTGAAACTTTTTTAATTCCCGCTCAGAACTTTCGGAAACCGTTGCCCAAAGAACGCAAGGTTCAAAACAATCTTCACATTCCGTATTACAACCACAACATCATAAATTTGAATATTTTGTCCTCGCGAGACGAGCAGAAGGTGGAGCATTGTCACTTTACGTAGATTTTCAACGATTATTCTCATCATTCCTGTCTTTCAACTGTTGGAAAAATCATCAGTCATAGAAGTTCAATCACCGTCTCAAAAGATGATGTCAAAAATTTTCAATATTTTTGCGCAGCCTATCTTTAATCTTAGTGAATGAAGATTGAAGCAGCGGCCAGGACTTCAGCAATTCATTACTTTCAGCATTCTGGAAAACAGTTACGGCCATATTAATCCTACAATAAGACAAACGCAACTTACGAGCCAGTTATCAAATATTCCTGTTCAATTAAAGCCATACCCGAGCGAAGAATCCTTTAAATTTTAAAAGTAACATTCCATTCCTCTAAAAAAAAAGACTCACCATATATTTCGCTAGTAAAATATTCATCAATATTCGTGCCAGTTATTTTCCCAAAGTCATCCTTGAATGTGTTGGTTATCAAGAAGACCACCTAGCAAAATGAAAATGACAATATCGCCAGAATCTGGAAAAATGTTTCCGCCTTCGTTGAATAGCAAAACGTTCTCAATCTTCTACCAATCATTGATTTTAATATCTATTCTACAAGTTCAAGGCTCTCGGTCTGCACAAAAACATTCAAAACCTGAAAAAGTTAGTAATTCCGTCTCAAAAACAGATTAAATTTAAAAAAAATGTAAGCCTTCTTCTTTCAACTCTGCTTTAGTTCGAATCGTCATGAATCATCATCATGACTTCAGTAGATATTAGTCATAAGAATATGACTACAAATTCATGCAGGAACAACATCGAACAATTACTAAAATCACGTGAAAATCGGAAATGGCTTGGAAAAAATCTACACCAAAAGCTTCACGACCAGCAAAAAATGAAAGAAAACAAGCAGGAAAGGCCGAAATAATGCCATAAAATAGCCTTTTTCCAAAGTAATAAGACTGCCAATCCATGCATGAAATGTCACAAGACGGACAGGAACAACAGCGAACAAATACAGTATTGACATTCCGTGAAAATCGGAAACGGCTCTAAAAAATTCGACACCACAAGCTTCACGGCCAGCAAAATACAAGGAAATCAGAACGAAACCCCGGACTACTGCGATCGAGGAAATCATGCAAAAATAATAAGGCTACCAACTACGCAAAATTCATCAATTAAATGTCACACACCTGTACAGCTTGGAGAAATTCTACACCAAGAGCTTCACGACCAGCAAAGTAAAAGGAAATAACAGGAAACCCCAAAATACGAGAATAACAGCATTAAAAAAGAAGGATGCCGATTACGCGATATTCATGCATCAATTAAAAAAAAAAAAAAACGGGAACAACAGCAAAAAATTTCCCAATTTTTTTGAAAATCGGAAACGGCTCTAAAAAATTCTACACCACAAGCTTCACGGCCAGCAAAATAAAAGGAAATTGGAAGGAAACCCCGACATAATACAAAAGAACAGCCGTCGAAAAATAATAAGGCTACGAACTACACGAAATGCATGCATGAAATGTCACAAAACTAAAGGAAACAACAGCGAACTATTATTAGAATCACGTGAAAATCGGAAACGGCTCTAAACAAGTCGACACCGCAAGCTTCACGGCCAGCAAAAAAAAGCCGAAATAATATTATAAAATAAATCACTAAAATAATAAGCTACCAACAACGCGAAATGCATCCATTGAATGTCACAAAACTTACAGGAACAACATCGAACAATTATTGAAATCACGTGAAAATCGGAAACAGGCTTGGAGAAATTTCTACACCACAAGCTTCACGACCAGCCAAGTAAAAGAAATCTTCAAAAAGGAAAACCCAAAATACGATAATATAACGGCATTACAAAAAATGATGTTAATTACGCGGAATTCATGCAGTAAAATGCATTAAAACGGACAGAACAACAGCAACAAATTACTGAAATTACGTGAAAATCGGAAACAGGTTCGGAAAAATTCTACACCACAAGCTTTCACGGCCAGCAAAATAAAAGGAAATTGGAAGGAAACCCCGATATAATACAATAGAACAGCCTTTGAGAAATAATAAGGCTACGAACTACGCGAAATGCATGCAGAAAACGTTACAAAACTGACCCGCCGGACGACCCGACCTGAGCCGCTGGATCTTCTCCGAAAGGTCAAGCACGTCTTCCTTTCGCTCGCGGTTTACCATTTCCGCGTGGCTCAGCCTATTCTGCAATTCGGCCACCTTGTACATCAACTCCGTCTCCATGGAACGATCTGAAAACGAAATTCAGTTCGAGTCCAACGTGAAAGATGACGCTCCACGCAAAAAAGCTAGTACTGTACTGTACTTCATCGGTGGGTATTGAACATTTCAAACCATCCGTCGATTTCGGCACAATACAACTCGAATCCCATCTTACGCCGACAGGATTTGATAATTAATCGTATTTCATCACAAAACGTATGGCTAAGGATAAGCTGTCTCAGTCCTCAAGTTCATACGCTTTTATTAATAAAAACAAAACGAAAAACAACCGCGGGCTTCATGATATTTCCACCTTGCCGGAACTGAATCTCAAAAATTCATAAATCTGATGCGGAAGTTTCTCGCGGAAAATTCATTCCCTCATCGCATCCCAACAATGACTTGGATAATAAAAACACGAATAACTTGAAACAGAATTAAAGCAGAAGTCCATTTCAAATATTCTCGAAACGTTCATAACTTCGTCGGTTCTTTTCATTCTGGCCAAAGCCATATAATCTCTTCCGTGGCAGCAGTAAAAAAAATGCACGATGTCCAACAGCATAATGCGAACAATTCGAGAACGGGTTTTATTGCTTCGCAGACCCGTCAACGCGTGACAAATACAGTACGTCTAGTCAAAACGTTGAATATGCAGATGGTAGGAGCGACTAAGGAAATCGAAAATGTCTACCTTGAGGCATTCAAAACAGAAGCACCTTCCGACTGACTCCTTTCGAGAACAGCAGGAAGTTTCGACACAATTTCTTCACGAAGTTCCTCATTTTCGAACGAGCAGAGGTTGCCCGGTCGGATATAATGCACACAAGTAGAAATTCTGACGTCCGGAAGCCAAGACCAGCAACCACGAAAAATAAGAATGATCTTGAAAGCCAATATATACTCGTTTCTTTTTCACTTTGAATTATAAAAAAAAATTGGAATACAAGTTGAATTTATATGCGCGAAACAAATAGGATGATTTTCACGAAGACACAATTTTACGTTCTTGCGTAATGTGAATCGACAATTTAAAACATTACAAAAATGAACTTTCGTTGAAGTATCACAAATTAATCATAAGATTTCACGCCAAATCATTTTTAAATAATAATTCCAGCTTATTAACTGAATCATAAGAATATTTAAAAAAAACATTGTTGATTCCCCAGGCAATTCTGCTTTCGATTCAAAAACGGCGAACGATGGATTTTCGTGGCTTTATGCTTCGATGGAATACAGAAGCCCGACAGAAGGAAAAAAATCCATAATTTTGATCCCGAATGCGTGAATTCCATTTGAATTCCTCAACAATAAACCACTAACGTCGAACACGACCAATGAAATCCATGAGACAAAAAACCGGAACACAACATGCTTTGAGGAGAAAAATCTCGATGAGTTTTCTACCTGAAATTGGTCGACCGCAATCTTCGTCGCAACTCTTCACCAAATAAGTTGCACGGTTTTACTTTGCCGAAAGTAAACTAATTCAATTCCAGCTAAAATAATACTACAGTATCACATTTTTCACCCAGCAAAAAAAAAATATATACATATCCTAACGCCAAAATTTTCCCTTAGAAAAAAAAAAAACGCACGACGCTCGAATATTGAAACAGTTGGACCCTCTCTCGGCAACGATTTTCTCTGAATCGCGATTTGTTTTCCCTGCAGGGGTCTGTACTCATATCATAAAGGCTCTCCATGAAAAATTTCTTTCCAGAACGAATTTTTTCTGGTCCCTGAAATTTCGGCGCAGAGAGAGTCAACCTGAACAGATTTCTTCCTCGCTCTTAAAATTCTTGACACAGATTTCCGTTGCTCTCACTTTAATACCCTGCAGGTTCATGTAATCGGGGAAGCAAGGAATTAGTCCCATCACCTTCCGTCACAGAAAGACGATTTCACAATATTTTCGCGTAAAAATTTCCGAGCCGAAATAATTGCGGCTTTTCACCTCTTTGTGATTGAGGGCCATTTTTCGTCGCTGTTCTTCGTGAAACTCCCTTTTTCAACGAGGACGTTTATGCTTGTGCGTACAAACAAAAACAAAAAAGGCCCGTGACGAATATTCTTCCTCCGTCGCACATTTCCCAAAGCGGGCAGCAAGAAAAATAAAAAATAAAGAAAAGCTTTCGCCATGGTCGGATGCAAAAAGAGAACGATGCATTTCATCATCCCCTGGGCTGAGAATCACGTCGTTATAGCCGAGAAAAGCTCATCCCATCTTTTGAATAGAATGGCTGAATGCGAGGACCGTGTCGCAATTGCGCTGCAACGCTCATTTTTATTCTTGTCCAGCCTTCACAGCAGATTGAGGGCGAGCAAATGGAAATCATATCACATTCGCTACGCACCAACGCACGCAAAAATGAAGGCAGATTTTTTTGTGCAAATTTTACTGCACACCGTCAACCAAGTATGACATTTTTGAAAGCAAAAACTCTTGGAAGCTTCGGGAAATTTTTTAGGCACTTGAGCCTCCCGTAAAGCTCTCAAGATCACTGAAACGGTTTGCAAACATCGGAAAGGCCAATGATGAAATTTAAAAAGACAATGAACCGATTTTCAAACCGTTGTAATTCATGAAAATGTGAACGTATGATACAGTTGAACCTCAGTAACTCGAACTTCTCTCAGTCGAATACTTTACTTCCCAGGGTCAAATTTTTTCAAAGTCGGCCTGAATTTCCTTATAAACAATGCATTAGAAATCTCCCTAACTCACAGGCTTTCCCCTTGAAACTACCATAAGCCGATTTTTCTGAAGGCCATTCGGCTATTTTTTTTTTACACAAGAAAGAGAAAAGCAATACAAATGTAACTTGATTTTTAAAGGAAATGATTAACTAATTGGGTAAATAAAACCTTTTCTTTAATTTCACCATCCTGTCAAATCATTCAAGAAGCAACAAAAGGCATAGAATATCTCCAATTTGACATTTCTGCAGTTCTTCATTTAATTTCCCCAATGAAAATTCTTAATTCCGTAGCTCGGAATCTGTCCCTGGTCCCTCGAAGATCGACTTTAAGGGAGTCAACCATATTTAAAATGGCCAAAGTAAAAGCTCTCCCGTTTTTCTTAGAAAGCTGTCTGGTATACAATTTCAAGAAAAGCCATAAGCCCGTTTGAAATGAACATTTGCGAAAACGGTTGCTAGGTTCGTGCAAAAGTTGGACTTAACAGGAGTGACTAACAATTCTTAAATGAATTGTTAATGGTCAGTCACAGCAAAACTATATATATATATATATATATATATATATATATATATATATACTAATGAGAGAATTGAAAATATCTGCATAAAAATATCCATGGTCTGATCCATTTTCGTGCATGCTTCCAGAAAAACATCCATGACATGAAAAGCCCCTTCGTGTGTAGTAATCTATCCGACTTACTTTAACGTCTCTAATTTTCTCTTTTATATAGTGGCAGTACGACTCTTCTTAAGTGAATTACTACAAAAGGCCGTCCTTTTAGGAAATGTATTACAATGCCGTGCGAATTTCGATTAAATAAATTCTCGCACGTCTCTGGAAATTCACACGAAAGGATCATCTATAAAAAATTATAAGCTCTCGCAGTAAAATAAGTGACCTGAACTCGATAAGTGTCTCATCACGATCATTACGAAAAATGAATCTGGAAAGTAAAGTTCCTCATGAAAAAAAATCCCGCCGCTCGTTTGCAATCAGATTGAGACGGCATTTTAAGCATTGAGCATTTAAATTCTACATAATGTGGAGACCACCTAGTGAGACGCAGAAAATGCTGAATTTGGTCTCAACGAAAATGTAATTTCATCGACTTTGAATCTATGCATGAATTTTTATCCGCATCTGAAAAATTTCACTTCTAAGCACGAATCATCTGTATTTCTACGTTAACCTCGCCCTCTTTCTGTCTATATTTACCCTCAATCTGGCTTCATAAAAGTTCAGGCCAAATAAGTACTGTTTCGAATCTGACTCGCAGTACCGGTATTTGCATTACCGTATTGAGTTCTTTTCAATAGCTCACTCTTGATTCTTGACGGTTTGAAAAGTCCAAGTTTTGCTGACCTTTCGGATAAAGTGTTTTGTGAGAATTCTTCAAACTGATATCTTCGTCACACTGGCTAGCAAACATGTCCTCCAAACCGATAAAAAGGGCATGCTACTCTCTTTGAAACTGGGCTTCTTGAAATTTTCAACACTCCAGCTTCGAACGTCCATGAGATCATGATTTTCAATGTGAAAAATAACAAGTAACACCTGAAAGTCTACGAAATTTAAATTTTTTTTGAAACGATATCCAGCAGAATCAATGTTTTGAAATGCTTTAGTTTCAATGAAATTATCTCCCTGTTTCCAAAATTTTCAAGATTTTTATTTAATAAATTGAATTTTACTGGAGATGCATAATATAGCACTATACTACAATACAGTACAGGTAATCATAATTTTTCGACAAAAATAGTTACATCATGACTTGAAAATGAAGCAAAGCGATCCAAAAGCAATCCGATTAAACGTTTATTTGAAAGTGGATTACGAAGTTTTAATTGGAAAAGTTGATGGAAAATCGGACTGAAATAGCCAGTGACAGAATATTAATTGAAGCTTTCATAATTTCTTTTTCTTAAGGGAATATTCTTTGAAAGCCGACAGTTTTTCAAAATCCTCATGAAATTAATTAAATTACAGACCCCAACTCCTTCGCGAATAGTTCCTCGTAAAAAAAGAATTCGAGTCCCATTAAATACTCCCTATTATCGAAGATCAAGTCCTGGGACAGGTGCATCTATTACTGGATTTGACATGATTTCAATTATTACATTTTTAAGGGCTATAAAAAATCAGAAGCACTTCAAAGTTCAAACGCACTGAAAAACAGAAGAAATTTACGATTTGAAAACCTCAAGAAACACGCGACGAAAAATGTTGCATCGCATCTATACCACCTTTAAGCATAAGTGTTCGCTAAAGCAGCTGGAAATAATTCACGATAAAAACGGCGACCAGTTGGTGTCGACAATTAGGCAACATTAACAAAACCGTTGTGCCCAAAAATGAGCGCAGAAATAGCGACACTTCCGTCGTCGACACTCGACAGAAAACGCTGTCGGTAAACAAACTTCCGGGAACAGGGCTTCACATATCCCCAACACGCCTGTAGTGTACAATGTGCGTCTTGACCTATTTTCCCTCCATTGCTCTGTGCAGACCACATATTAGAAGAACGCAGAAAATCATCACTTTTGCCTACTACCGTCAAAAATAACAAGAACGAAACATCCTCGTTCGGAATAATTCATACTTACAGTACATGAAGTTCAGATTACACAACTAGCAGGAACACTTCGTTCCAACGAATTCATTTGGATCAGTACAATAGCTTCGTTAAAACGAAAAATTCGCCTTGAAGGACGAATAACGTTGTATTTATTGTAAAGGCACCTAAAAAAGGAATTCGTTGCAATCGATTATTCTTTATAACGAGATTCTCTTAGAGATTAGAGCTTTTTTTCGCTCGGGGTTTTCAGCGTAATAAATTGTAGAAAAAGTAAACGAACACATTTTAATTCTGGGTGACTGCAAAAATGACCTCCAAACCGATAAAAAAAAGGACATGATCCTCTCTTTGAAACTTGGCTTCTTGAAATTTTCAACACTCAAGCTTCGAACGTCCGTGAGATCATGATTTTCAATGTGTAAAATAACAAGTACCACCTCAATGTCAACGAAGTTTACGTTTGTTTGAAACGATATCAGAGTGTATTGATAGTACCGTACACATAGAGTACTGTACAGTACTATCAATCTTGTTTCCTAGAAAACTCTGATCTTGAAAAAACGACGTACCCAAAGGGGAAACGTCGACTAACAAAAATAAAACAGGGATTACAGAAAAAAAACATTTTCGGGGAAATCAATAATTTTCCGAGTGCTTAACCACCGAAGAAACCCCAACACAATCATACCAAAAGAAAATCCCTCCGTCTTGCGGAGAAAATACGGCTTCGAAATAAGAAGGGTGAAAAAGCGGAACCACTGACGTTTTAAGGAAGAGGAACAATTACCACACCTTTTCAGCGGTCACAAAAAAATAACCAAAAAATCAGCTTTCAAAATCAAACCCCGGAACGCTAGTGTCCAGGCTTCGAAATCCCGCTCTGATTTCTTACTTCTTCGAGGATTATTTGCTCGAAAAGTTGTCCGGCTTCAACCAACATGCGGAAATGGAAAAAAGGTGAAGAAAGGTTGTTCTTTTTCAAGGACTACAGTACATATACAGTACTGTACTACACTTGAACAAACGCGACGTGACTCGGTGAAGTTCTACAGATTTTCGGTTGATTTACCCAAGTTTTAAAGATCAGGAATTTTCGGAGACTTATTCTACAGCAAAGCAAATACTGTGTCTTGAAAGTTTCTCGTTCGCCAGATTTTTATAGCAAATACACCAAACTGCGAAAGATTACGTCTCTCCTCGAAATGCATTCGGAGGGAATTAATTTTGGCAAGTTTTCCCATAGTTGTAAATTTCATGCGACTTAAGAATGAAAAAAAATGGGAGCGCCTTTGCTGTGGTCACTAACTTGAAACGACGCCCAAATATTTGACAAAGTTGCTTATGACAAATCGTTCGACATGCATCTGCCCTCGACAACACATTGAAACATTTTCAAAACGATCACAAAATTTACAATTACTTAACGCAAAGAATTACGATCAAACAAAGAAACCCCAGTTGAAATATGAATTAATCGTTTCCAAACCTCCAAAGGGTTATAATCTCTTGAATGACATACTTTTCGTATCCAGATGGAAAGGATTCGAGTTTCCATTCGACGCAAACAGTTTGTCTATGAACAGTTTCATCATTACCGCAATGAAACCTTTATCTGTTCCAGTGTAACCAATGCGCGTTTCACGCTGATAAGAAACACGGAACTATGTGCCTGAGATACAGGGCGCGTATCATCTGTAGTAAATAAAACGAGATTCACAGCCTTTTTCTAGCCGACTCAGACAATCACAAGAGAAGCCTAAATCCGTTCATATTTTACTTTCGAAAAATTATTCGGAAATTGGAGTATTATTTTATAGAAAAGGGTCTGATTTTTTCACATTGCGGCGACACTCTCAGATCCCAGCACGACCGGAGACACGAATCTTACATTGATTATTTTCACATTATCATCGATACTAATAAATCCGAGAAAAATTGAAAACAACATCCAATTAATACAGTACAGTTTTCCACACACACACAAAAATCGAGGGGCACGGGTATTGTACCTATAAAGTGCTCGTCTTCGTTATCCTGATTGCATCAGGCATTTTTCGAAGACCGCAGGACCACACACCCAATATACAGTATTTTAAACCACGGCAACATCGCGTTACAATGAACTCCTGGGAACCTGTGAAAATCGTTTTTTCAACGATAATTTCGTCATGAGATACAGCGTTCTCGGGGCATTTAGGACTGCAATTTTCCGAGTCTCATAATATTTCCTCAATGTAGTGTTTCCACAACCGACATTTGAAAATTGCGATCATTTCAATGTTTTATGTACTAGAAAAATTGAAAATGTAAAATACAGTACACTTACCTTATTTCAGACTCACTTATTTAAATTTTCTAAAAAAAACATCTCACTGAAATAAGCACTGAAACAAACAGACAATAGATGCATAAAACGGACATTTATTCATTAAAAGTACATGTTCCCTGAAATAGAGCAATATTTTATCAAACAGAATGTTTACTTGAAAAAATAGCCATTCCTACATGCTGTACTAAAATAAAGATAGATAAATTCCAAAAAGAGAGTCATGTTTTATCCTTCCTATAATTTAAAACATATTATGAACATGAAGTGCATCATTTTTTATTTGTAATGATGCACAAATTAGATTTTCCTCGTTTTGTGCCAATTGATGAAAATGTGCACTCCTTATGCACACGTAATCAAGGAAAATCCGTTATACTGAGTTCAGCGATTAAAATTTGTTTGTTGAAACGAAATTAAAAAAAAAAACTGTTCCTAACGAGATATTACTGGAAGCAAGTTCAGTTATGGAATTTTGCTGATTGAGAACCAAAGAAAATTCTCAGCAACAAATCTCCCAACACTGGTCCAAGCAAACATTTGCACAGCAAGTAATTTTCCACGAAAAGAAAACCAGACGAACGATGCGCACGTTTTCATGATTTGAAATAATCGCAGCAACTAATTGAAGGCGTGACCCAACAGAACAAGTACTGTGCTGCGCTATAAAAAATTCATGAAAACCTAAACGCATCGATTCATTCCTGACCACATCGCGAAGCAAGTCGAACTGTTGCGTTAATTGCCCGATATCACTTATGAATTTCCTCGACTTGCGCGTTTGTATTCGATAATATATTTTGTTTTTGAGTTGAAAGTTTTATAAACCATGCATCACTTTCGGGAATTCACTTCGTGAAATAACGTTGCACAACACAAACCTCAATTCTGCTTCATTAAAAATGCCCAGCTCAGGCTGATTTTTTCAAGAATTTACTTCTCTTGGTTGGTGTTACCCAACGTCATTGAAAGAAATCAACCTTCGGCGACGAATTGATTCCTGTGGCAACTCGTGCATTTCACGGAATAACTGACGGCTGCTACAAATGAATGCAAAGCATGAAACTTCGAAGCATAGAATGTTCAGAAGATAAATACAGAATCTTAATTTCGAACAAGGAACAGTTTCGGTGACTGAATTACACAACCTCTCCCTCCACGACAACTTCGCAAGAACAATTTTCATTATCCACGCAGACTTCTTGTTCAACTATTGCATAAGCAGCTCCCGAACAGGCGAATTATCGAATTTTTCAGGGCACCTGAATAATGCTGAGACAGAGAAAGAAGACGAAACTGATACTGTACTGAGCGATAATATACGAAAATAAATAATCTTCGTGAAGGGACGGACAGCTTTTTCTTCTGCTCCCCGTAATTTGACACATTTAATTTAAATAGACTGTTTAACGCGTCGAGTTCGCGTACATCAATGCCATGAAGAGAAGAATTTCGAATTACTGTATTACACGACTGTCAAAATAGAAATCGTACTCGTGTGAAGTACGTGGGTTAACCACCGAACACAATCAGACTTGCACTCAATATCCACCAAGAATGATGGATATTTGTCATGAGAAAACGGAGATCAGTCAAACATCAACAATAAAGAGCGACCTACTTAAAATTACATTAAGCTAAAGCACAATAATATCTTTTGGGAAATTTTGAAGTACAGTACAGTACTTCCTTTCCAATACCTGCAGGAAAAGTGTGAATTTAAAACTTAAATTTTTGGCGCAGAGAAGAATAGACCAAATCGAAACAAATGAACATAAGAGAATCAAAATCGATTCGGAAATAAGGATTTCGAACGAGAACGTATTTGATTTCTTCAATCATACATACGGGTCGCAAATTTTATTTAATCGATTCTGATATGCATTCTACTTTACAAAAAAATATGATAGTTAGCTTGCATATCGAAGACGCATTGTTTTACGTTCGCTTTTTAAAAATGTTTTCCAAAAATTATACTGAAGAAGTGAACCAATAATTTCCAAAATATTCCAACCAACACGATCACGATTCAATATGACTGCATTTCTCAAATACTGTGCCTCAGGATCATTTTTCATTCCGGAAAAAGTTGTTCTAGAAACCATATTACGATGATAACAGTACAGCGTATCATCAGAAAAAAAAAGAAAACTGTTTCCGAGCGTATTCACTTGAACATTTTCGGTTATTTGTATTCATACCGATCACCTGTAAAATACAGTATTTCTGCGACGAAATGAATACTTTTAAGGATTCCAGGACATGCAGCAGTAAATATTCGAGTGGTTGCACATTTCCGCAACAACCAATTTGACAGATTGATCTAAGATGTCATAAATTCAGTTACGCAACAAACCTACATTTCAAATTCAAATTGTAAAAAAGTGGCAACAATATATGTTACAGTTAATTTTTTTCTTGCTACATAGACAGAAAAAAAACTCGCCATTATCGCGGGCGACTCTTCGATCACCCAAGCAACAACGCCGCAATTCAGCCCATTTCGTTCACCATTTCAGGTGAAAGAAAAAAGAAGAAAATTCACATGATTGAGTATAATTATAATTAAACTTAATTCGAAGCGGATACTCGCAAATAAATCGTCAAGATACTCATGAATAAATAATCAATCCCTTTTTTAAGCCCCCAAGGTGCACAAAAAGGTGTGAACGTGGAAACAAACGTTTCCACGGTTACTAAGCGATCAAACGCCTTTTTTTCGATTCGTCAGTCTTATTTCTAATGCATCCGTCCGACACATTAACCTTCCGCAAATTCAGAAAAAGTAAGTTGCGTACACACGCGAGCACATTATCCATACATAATAAAAATAATCAGAAAACATTGTTCTTTATTTTAAGCATGCAGAGAAATATCTTCTAGTCTTGCCTCACACAGAAAAAGATGATGTGTTCCGAAACGAATATTTCGAGGACAGAAAGGATCGAGTTTTTGGACACAGTTTCTTGTGATAGGTGAGGCTTGCTCTCGAAAAATTCGTACAATAGTTAGCCATGACTGACTATGCGTACAATAGTTAGCCATGAGTTCCCATGACTGACTAAATTCAGACTACGTCTCGAAATTTGTATTCAAACGATGGAAAAAAACCAATGACTGAGTTTACCGAATTGTGCAACGAGTCGAGCATTATTCAAAAGGCATGACCGCTCAAGCAAAAATATGTAGAGGTGGATTCTCTCTACTTGTCTTCAATGATTCTCTTCAACGCTTTTGTCGTTGTTGGTCCGTTACGCATGTTATACGACAATGTACGGGGTCGAAATTTAAGGGACTACGAAAAATTCGTTGTAAAGTGAACTTCGTTGCAGAGGTACGCGCCTGAACTGTATACGGCATGCTCTCTCGAGTGCGAGACGCTCTCCGTCCAAACGTCACAGAACACGAGGAATTCCTCTCAAGACGACAGTATAAAGTACTTCATTTCTTCACAGGCAATAATTCTCAATGTACATAGGTTTCTCCCAAGATATTGCTTTTCAAAATTGAGATGCCTACAGTAGCGTAATTTTTATAACGCGAAGTGTGGAATTGCTTTCGGTATAAACTCCGAATCCTCACAAAATCGGCTAGCATTGTACAGCACAGAACATCGAAGGTCCGGAATGTCCTATACCTATTGTACTTACACGTAAATCCAGTCAATAACACAATCTAATCATTCAAAAGACGAGAGATCGACCATAAATGCCAAACAGCGAAAGATATAATCCCTGCGACGATTTCATGCGCGATGACACTTAGCCTGCGATTTCCCACGCTGATGGGAGAGAAGCAGAGGCCTTCCATCTATTTCATTCCGCATTAGCAAAAGCTTTATTGTCAATAACCTTACGTGAAAACTATTTCGACTTCACACGCGATAAGAGAAAATCCA
The DNA here is from genome assembly GCA_905338405.1 of Notodromas monacha. NCBI lineage: Eukaryota > Metazoa > Arthropoda > Ostracoda > Podocopida > Cyprididae > Notodromas > Notodromas monacha. The sequence goes on along the minus strand of CAJPEX010000103.1, from coordinate 146,419 downwards.
TTTCAATCCCACGGCACGCAATCCAGAATGACAAATTTCTAGTACGGAAGACTGCATTCATGATCACAGGGTTTATCTAAAAATAGCCGTTTGAAACCGAATTCAGAGAGATGATTTTCTGCGATGCGTTCTTACACGAAGCGAACAGTGAGTTCATGTTGGGATGAAAGGTAGGCAAATATTTGCATAAGTTTTCCTCTCTGGAATGCGCTGCAAACGGAGTTAACTCAAGCAAGTTCAACAAGAAAAATTGAGGAAAACAAAACTGAAATGAAAGAACCAAAATGCTCGGTCTGATTTAGTCGCGTTAATCATGAGCGAATGAATACACACAAGGGAATTGGTCATCATTCCTAAAACATGTATCTTTAAAAACGAGTGTACGGCAAAGATGACGAATTTCCCCTTTCCCATTTTCAGCCAAAATGTTCCTGTTGATACACCGTTCATTCCCTATTGAACATGCGCTTACTTTAGATAAGAAATCGAAGTCCGCGACTCCGCGTTCAGTTCAACAAACCCAACAGTTTCGCGCCCAGGTGGCCATTTTTCGATGAACATTTCAGGGCGTGGCGCACAAGAGAGCTTCACCGCAAAATTGAGTATTAATGGAGGTAAAATGGCTGGATGAGACTAAAGTAAACGAAAAACAGGCGAGTATGTGAACATTGAGCAACCTTTTTCCAGCGGATGTGCATGTCAGGGACCAGGCAACTCCGAGTGAACGCAGCTGGTTTCACACCGGATACCCACCTTGATTACCGTCACGGGTGCGCTAATGCAGCTTCCGACATCAAAGCATGAAGTGCCGAGACGAGTACCCCGCTTTTTTGTTTGAAACAAATTTTCACACCCAACAAACATTCGTGAACAAGAGAATATACACCTAAAATCGTTTTAATAATATTCACGAGCTCCTTTTCCGAACGCAGGGATTCTTAGACCTTGATGTAGATCACAACGGCGAATGCATAGCAGTGTTCCACTTGGAGCAGATCGATATCAGAAGAAATGGGTACATGACTTCATACGGTAAAGAGATTCCACAAGAGGGATGAGGCGACCATTTTATAAGGACCAGCGATGAACACTTACCAGATTCTGAGACGGTGACGAAGAAAAGAAAGCAGCCCACGACAGCGATGATCACAATCGGGATAAAATACCTCCTCACGCGCCACGAGATCATGATACACTATGGATCTGAACGATCACATAAAGGAAGTTCCTTCCCGTTTTCCGAACGAATTCAGATTCGCTGGCCAGATTTCCGCACATCAGTCACTTCAATTCATGCCGCGTTTGCATTACTGGAGCTGAAAGAAGTCAAGCATTAGCCATGCGTACGAATGACTCCAGTCACTCCGTGACTTCGGGAATAATGCAATACGAAATTCCACTTCTTCCGCTCCTTCCCTAACATCGACCGTCGCCCGCGCGGCTCCACGGAGGACTGCATAGGAGCCAGGCTACGGCTCGAACGGATGGAACTGTTCTGTCGTGTATCGAACAGGAGGTAATTCCTCCGTTTTCAGAACATCACAGTATACTTCGTTTCACAGCGAAAAATTGCATCAAAAGTTTAATAAAAAGTGAATCCAGGTGAATTTAAATTTTTGTGAACTTCAGCATGCATTTACGCTTACACAGACACAAAATTTATATCCCGTAGAGAGAACGTAGGACGAATGATACCCAACCTCATACAGGACTGGACCCAACATTTACCTCTCAGTGGCTCAGACTGGAACCGGTAGTCATATCTTCCAAATGGGAGAGTTGAACGACACGAGGCCTCAACATGCGTCAACCTCATTAAGCATTTTTGTGATGCCTCATTGTTTGTGCATTAATCTGTGGTGTAAAGGAATCAAATGAAAGCACAAAAACCTTCCGCGAGTACGATGTAATTTTTTTTCACACTGCAATTATATCACATTCCGAATTAACTACAATGCAGCGCGAGAATATATGATGGACTAATTTTGAACTTCGCCTTCAGTTCTTTCCAATAAGCGCTCCTCAACTTCCGAGACTGCCTCTAGTCGGCCGTGTCGCGACGAACCTCCCCTTATTCTGAATTTGGAAGAAACCACTGCATCATAAACCGTCGGAAAAAATCTGTGAGCTGGTATTTCTTCCATGAAGTTCATTCTCCTGAACATTTTCAAAGCAGGCTCTATAAAAAAAAAAAAGGACATGAGGTCTCCCAAATGCCCTCTTTTGAAGCAGATCAGCTAATGAAATAACCTGTGGCACCAGCGAATAAAACCTTGATGCAGATCCTTTCGTAGTCTTGAATGAGCGATTTAAGAAGTTTCATGCCCGCAATGTCAATGAAGCTGATCGCACTGAGGTCAATCAGAAGATATTTGAATGGTAATCGGTGATCCTTAGCATCTACTTTGAAGCTTCTGCGACGAACAGTGAGTCCAGTAGAAGTTGGCAGAGCCAAACTGTCCCCAGCACCTGCTGATCCTGAGAAAGCCCTCTTGTCCAGTTTGACTTCTCTGATTTCATAAATGTTTTCCGGCCCCTCGGGCTCCTGTTGGCAAATTTTTAAGATAAACTGAGAATTTTTTTCATTCACCGAACTGAAAAATAATAAAAAAATTGAATACTCCTGATTCATATCAGGCGAGTTTTCTGGATTTTTTTTAATGCCGTAGTGCAAAAATGTATCGCGCAGAAGAAAATCTGTCCTCGCATTTTTTGCGCTCGGTTACTGAATGCATTTTATTCAATGATGATGATCACTATCGACCAAGACTGTCATTACGAAAAGTCATTCTTGTTTAGAACATTTCTTTTCAGACTTTGATTTTAAATGAGAATAAGAAGCCCATATTTAGTAAAATGTCTTCGTCAATTTTGTTTCAGACCGAAAACTGAACACATTTTATGTACACGTACAAATTATGTCCACTTTGGTTTCAAATAAAAAGTATGTAATTTTCAAAGAAAGATTTTTGTGGGAATTATTCTTGATTCGGACTAAAAACTGAACACATTTTTCCAAATGCTGTCCACTTGGATATCAATTGAGAATAAAAATTGCGTATTCCGAAAAATGATCTTTCAATAAGACATTTTAACCTGCGAATTTCGCCCAGCATAGTTTTGATTTTGAATGAAAAAACGGTCCCATAATTCGAAAAATTGCATTTTGTTTCAGACCAAAAACTGGGCATGTTTTTTCGAATGTCGTCCATTTTGGTTTCTTTATATTTCGTTGCAGAACAAAATATTTCGTACGTCCAAAAATATTTTCGAACCTCATTTGTTTGCTCTACAGCAATAACAGGAACCGTCAGTTTATTATCAGCGACGTCGCTGTCGCTGTCACTGCAAGTGCAACAACTGGTGAAGCATTCGTTTCTTTTTGGAAATCCTTCGGAAATTCTCTTTGAAATTCTCCTCAGTCTGCTTTCTTTCGGCTTCTTCTGACTTTTCGCTGCCTTCATCACGTCCGCGTTCCACTTGAGCGGATCGAGGCCGGTCAGTTGGAGCAAAACTTTTCTAAAGTAGTCCTTGTTTGCGAAGTGCAGACCAGCACCAAAGTGGAATATCTTGTGGTTCGGTATTTCGACAGCCTGCAAAAAAATATTTCATAATTTCAAAATGCCTGGCGCCAGATTTATTTATTGTGGGATATTTTGCTTATTGAGATAAATTGAGAATTTTATAAGTGCTCGAACGAGTGTCTGCTCGATTATTCTAAGCCCTTTTTTTTCTTCTTGGAAATCGTCGGTTTTATAGGCACTAAATATCTCAACTAGGATCTATATATGCAATATACAGTACTGTATTGCAGTGCACTATTCGAGTTTCGGCCTATATGATGATATAATGTGGAAGGAATTAGCTAATTTGCCTAATGCTTTCCAGAAGGCTTATCCCACGCATGCAGATATGCTTTTATTTTTTGCGAAGTCGTCCCCACATATAAAGTCCTTATTTAATTCACATTTTTGCAGTGCATATGCTCCAAAAAATTGAATTTTATCGCTTTTTTGTGATTTTTGCCACACTTCTCTTTTTTCTTTCGAGGTGGACAATTTTCTTTCACCCCTATGAATTAGCTGCCATCAAAAAATTATGAAAGTGTATGTTTTAGAAAAAAATAACTTGTACAACCCACTAATATACGAACTGAATCCTCAACTTTTAGTGATTTTTTTTCGCAGTTCCGAGGTTCATATACATATTTATACCAGGACACAGTACATTTCTGTCGTTGGATATTATGCTTTAAATACTTCAATTCGATTGATGTTTTTTTTGTCTTATAGTTTATGCATCGTGAGCTCGATAAATGATGTGTAAAATATTCTTTCTTTCAAAACAACTTCTCAAATAAAGATGACTAGTGTAATTTAAATCTTTGAATTGGCACTGCATTATTCTATCAAAAGATGAAATTAAGTTCGTATCATGCACATATTGTGGTCAATTTTTTTTAAATATATGACAGAACCGTCTTATTTTATTAAAGCTTTCGTGATCCCTTTTAACCAACAGATTGATAGAATGTCTCTCTGTTTCTTTTTGAAAATTAGAGGAAGATCTCTCTATTTCTTGAAAGTTGCAGTTTTGAGAAAAGATTAATTGCACCTAGAATTTCCGTGAAAAATGATATTCCTTCAAAGCAGAAAATTATAATTTTAAAGACAGTATAGGACATGCGTAATTTTTGAAAGACAATTGCTTCTCTTGTCAGCAATTGGGTCGGTTATTTTTACAGAGGTAAATCACCTCAATTTGGCAGAGTGCTTTTTAATTGTGAGGGGAAATATGAAAAATTGTAGGTAATTTCGGCACTGTCTGACTTTCCGATTTCCCCCCTTAATTAATCATACCGTGCAGCACAGTAAAACAAAACCTGGGTGCACTGAAATATTGCCAATCACACGAAGCGTTTCCAACAAACTTCAACCGCAGATTAGTAAGAGTAATGACTAAAAAAATATTTCAGAATAATGCAATACTCTGCTTTTTCTCGCATTGGAATAATTCTATCAAAATAATCAAACGCACGCAGTCAAAATCTGACTGAATGATAATTAAAGATCTTCATCTTTCATTTACCTTTCTATTTTTTTCGTAAAAGCATGATCTAACTTATTTTTACAGAACACTATAAAGAAATTTAATGACAGCAAGAGAAGCGCTTAACATCTGCTTTGTCTTTACCCGCGTATTTCCTGACATGCAATTCATGAAATCCTGATCAACAATAAGATAATGGATATGTGACAGAATGATTTGATACCTTAACGTACCGCTATACTCACACACATACATTCAAGAATATACAAGAATACTCAAATTAGACTGCTGTTAGATGGCAGCCATGTTAATTGCATATTAGTGCCTTTCAAGAGTTTCAACCAATCAGGTGCAGCAGCACAGATTCTCATGGAGAAGAATTCTCAGTCAGTCTGTCTCCAACTTTTAAGCCATAAACATTGATCTGTGATTCTCTGTGAAATTAATGTACTGTACCTGTGCTTTGTGAAATCTGTTTAATAAATTTGGGGAAAAGTGAAATACATTTATCCATCTATCTTTTTAGGATTTCCTAATGAAATCCCAGCTGCTCCCCACAGCTGATTGATGTGTTTCATTTTTGAATCTATAAACCAATTTTGCCTTCTTTTGTGATTGTAATTCACAATGGATACCGTATGTACTCAAGTACCACGCGCACCTTTTTTCTCAAATTTCAGAAGAAAAAAGGGGTGTGCGTCATAAGCAGGTACAGTACAAAGTTTTAAAGAAGTTTTAGGAAGTTATGTGTGCATTATACTTAATTATAATCGAGAAATTTGGAACAAATTTACCAAGAAAACTTGCTTATACTGAAAAAGTTGAAAATTGATCAGATTTTTATTCAATTCATATCTAAAGTCAAATTTTTTTTTATTTTCGAAACTTTTTGGATTTAGATTCACTAAAAATTGGGGCACGCGTCTTACTCAGGTATAAGATTTTAGCAAAATCTCCAACTGAAAAACCCCTGTGTGCACCCTACTGGAGGGCACGTGCTGGTACTCGAGTAAATTCCGTATATGGCACCATTGCCCGACATCATCAGACATCAATCTTACCCCAGAAAACCTTTGGGCGTCAACATAAATGCTGGTGTTTGGGATTTCCCCCAAGACACAAGCATACGCGTGTTGATTCCTCCAGAATAAAGTCAAGAGGGAAACTGCGACGCCGATGGCGAGACCGCAATCCATGTCGATGACGACTACTGACGTGAACGTCGCGAACCAGATCAAAGCGTCCAGCCGACTGGCTTTCCAGGCTTTGTTCAGGTCTCTGAATTGCATAAAGAGTCCCTTGAGTGACACGATGATGATGGACGACAGTACGCACTGTAATGTGAAGCAAAAAGAAAAAAAAAGAAGAATTGTTAGCTTTGTTCTGTTCTCTCGACGTTTTGAGGACGGATGAATTTGAAAGATTTACGAGAGGCATTTCTGAAAATCTTCCTTCGGCAGCGGGTAACTGTAATATTTCGCCGTTTCTGTCCCAAGTTCTCTAAAAATCACAAGCGAATTAAAAAAAATTGCTGATTTTTTCATTTTAAATCATTTTTTCATCTATAGGCAGAAATTCGGCCATGTTCCATCGCAGAAAACGGATAAAATCAATCAAAAGTAATTATCCCGTAAAAAAAACCTCCAGAAAATATTTAATTACCATCATATATACCCGCCGAAAATTTGGGGAAGAGAACTTTTCGACGATGCATCAATTTTGTTTCAACTTTTCAAATTCAAGAATAAGTTGCTTGAATCGATGTAAGTCATGTACGAGGGATAATTCACCTCAATAGTTTACTGGTCAAATACTGCATGATAACTATATTCCTTGTTAAAAATAAATTTATTGCAAAAATATAAAAAAGAACGCCGACGGATTGAATCCCTCTGGGATACAGTTTTTGACTGGTTCTTCTTCTTCTGGGAACATATAGCGAACCTAAGATGGCTTTTAAATCGTGAATTTGACAAAAAAACTTGATTGTTCATGCTAATTTAAACGGTTGCCTGGATACGCATGAAAAGCGTGTTTGAATAATAATTGCGATCTCTGCCAGGTTTTTTTTTTTTCGTTTAAAGTGAAGTAAAATTGTGACTTGTAAAATAATCAATAAAGTCCCGTTGATGCAGTTTCAAAACCATATTTTCAAATGCCGGAACTTGATTGCGGTAAATTTGGGGCAAAGTCTTGAAATAAATGCTGAATCAAATTAGATTATTTTTCATGAATGAAAGAATATTGAAATTTTTAAATCTAGGACAAATCAACTGACAAGAATTTTAAGAAATATCTCTCTCATGCTGTATGCCTTACCTTTGGGAGGTGCTCAAAAAGTGGCCCAAGGTACATCATGGTGATCAACATGCATCCCGCGCAAATCCCACTTGCCAGCTGAGATCTGCCTCCGACTTCTTGTTGCATCAAAGTTCTGGAGAGCGAAGCAGCACTTGGGGCACATTGGAAAAATGACCCAAAAATGTTTGATAACCCCTGAAACAAACCAAAAAATATCAAGAATATGACTTATTCTTGATTCCCTTGGAGAATATTTTGAAGATACGTTGCTTACATGCGCTAGGAGCTCTTGATTTGGATCAACGACGTAATTTAGCCTCTTTGCAAAAATCAGTGCCATTGATTGCGAGATGGAGAATGCCACGATTGCAATCACCAAAGAGCCCAGCAGAACATCTTCTATAATTTCAAATGGTGGAACCTTCGGGGACGGCATGCTGAAATCAAAATGAGTCAAAATCCGTATTTTTTTCCAAACTGTTTGTAAGGAAGTTGTAGGTCTCCTCTGACTTTTTGCAATAGACTTACTGCTGTTGTTTTTTGACATGTACATAATAAAATATTAAACACTTACTTTTAGACCGGGGCAATACGAGCTTCAAATATATTTTTAAAAAGCAATCACGTAACTTGTATATTTATGCACTGAATTTCGATGAATATCACAGAGAAATTTAAGTGAAATGCTGCAAATGCCTTGCGAATGTTTTGTGCCCTTTTTGTTCTTTTAATTTCCTTTAAAATCGTTGTTACAGTTTGTTTTCCCTGATTTTAAAAATGTCTCAAAATTACAAAAATACGTATAAGAAATTCTTCGAAAATAAAATTGGACATACTTGGATTTTTTTCATATTTCCATTAAGAATCAGCCAAAAACTTAGGGCTGAGGAATGAAGAACATTTTGATTGATTTTATTTTTAAAAGGCTCAAAATGCTCTGTCGAAACTATCGGTTAAGTAATCGTTGAAGTTTTAATTATTTCTATGAAATGCTGCATTCAAAATTTCAAATTTATTTTCTTGTCAATGAATATAATTTATTATTCAATCAGAAAAACAAATGGCTGTCACTTTTCATAAATCCACAAGTTGAACATTTTCTGTCGCTGATCTGAGAAAGCTTCCGAAACACTTTAAAGAATTTCTAGTTTACATCGCTTTGGCCTTAATCACAGAAGTATTGCCACTCTGATGTCTTTCATTTAAATTATTACATGTGCTGAATATATAATTACGAACAAATGCAGGTGTCTATTAAAAATGAGGAAAGGTCTTTGTGAACGGGTCATCCTTGTGAGGGGTCATGTCCGTTGACTATAAAAGAGCCGTTAAGGTACATCAAGCGTATTGTTCAAGGACGTTGTTGACGTTAGTCGAGGTAACCCTAGCCTTCGTTGCACTTTTTCGACAACCATGGCTGACAAAATAAAAAAATATATATACCGTACTTCCTCAATTTTCCCCATACAGTCGAAATTAAGCTGACAAACTCCTGTATATACCTTCAGATAATTGTTGTTGACTGTCAACGCAAATATGGTGACTGTCGAGATGACCAAGGACACGACGTTGGACTGGTAAAGATGCTCCACGATGTACCAGTGCACCTGTGAACGGATTCACGTGAGTTTTTTTGTTGTTTATGTTTGCTGAGGATAATATAAAACTCGAAATTTCAAATTTTTCAAAAGCTGCCCTGAGCATTTTCGGGAACGTCTCGAACTTTGGAACATTCAATCCAACCAGTCCAGGAAGCTGGGAAGTTAAAATGTGGAAACTCGCTCCAGTCGTTAAACCGCTGACCAGTACATCTGACAGCAGCACTGACATGTCGCCCAACTGGACAACTCCTAAAAGCACCTGTGATCTTTTACAATTTTTTTTATTATTAGTGCTTAATAAAGATGTATGCGTCAGCTTGTAGTAGAAGTTTATTTTGAAGTTCATTGGTCGTTGTTTATTAGGCTTAATCCCGCTCCAAAGCTCAAATCTGAAACAAGCGTTTGTGTTAATTGGGAGAAGTAAAGAATAATTAAGATAAGTTTTAATTTGTGATATACAGTATATTCTATAGGTCTTGAATTGCTTCTTAAATTAGTTATTGACAGGATGATGAAGTTAAAGGGAAATCTTTATTTGTCCAATTAGACTTTCACTTCCTTTCAAAGCATGTCAAGCTAAATTTTTGTTGCTTCACTCTTTTGGTGTCAATTGCCTCCCGAAAATTCGACTTGAGAAGGTTTTATAGGGGGAACCCCTTTGAGTTGAGGAGGCTTTTCATGCGTTGGTTTTTTTTTTCCTTCAGGAAATTAAGACAGGGGCTCCAAAAAAATTCGACGTATAGTGATGATGTATTTGAATTACGGGTGTTCGAGTTATCGAGGTTCCATGAAAAGTAAGTCTACAAGTAAGTGGACGGTGTACGGCTGTGGTTTTCGTTAGTAGCAACGTCAAACTTATCCGAGCTCAAGACTAAGGCTGTGTCGTCTTCTATACCTTAGGCAACACAAGTATTGGTTCTCATCGCCATCAGCACTTGCTGTCAGGACGAGCGACGAATTCGTCTGCCCCGATGAGCTGTACTTTTCTGATATTTCAGAGGTCAATGTTCCGGTCATGAGCATCATCATGGCAGAGGCTCCTGTACAAAATGCGGACACGAAAAAAGTATCATTTGCATAATGAGGATTGGATCATTATATATTTTCGAATCTTACCCACGGAATTGTGCTTTGATGTGCTGAATATCAAGTAGATCAGGACAGGGAAGAATGCTAGGTATAAGCCATGCACAGGAGGTAAACCGGCCAACATGGCGTATGCCATTCCTATATATAAATGGGAGGACAGGTATTTGTGAATCGTATCCGACTTCGGAAAAATATATCATGAAATTATTTCGAATCCCATTGTAATTTGGGGGAAATCACGCGAAGCATGTAATTCTCGTCCTACGAGTCCCGTTCGGTAAATTGAATCACCCAGCGATTTTGCGTAATAGTATCTAAAAATTGAACTATTCTACTGCCGTAAAATCGGTATGGAATAATTGACGTCATGTAGATTTTATACGTACAGTACTTCATATATATGTGCATCAGAAAATTCAATTATATTTAATAAATCGCATTCAAAAGCGTGCTTGAGCTTTTGATGGCAAGAAATGACGTTTCATTGCTTGATGATGAGATCATGAACAATCTGTTTTTCATACTCTGTTTCTCAAGTTGAACTGGGTCAGAATCGGCATTCTTACAAAAATCGAGATTTCAACGGAAAACATGGGTTATTCTGGTGAGATACAGGTTTTTGTCAAAACATAAAAATGCATTTCCTTGAATTTTAACACTATCTGTTTGAAAGCCTAATATTGAATATTTTGTTTTTTGAAAATACTGTGGCAGAATAATTCGGTACATTAAAGTACTGCAAACCTATGTGCGCCATACAAGAAATTCGTCTGAAGATTTATTTTGATTAATCTAGAACATTCGAGATTTCACTCCTGTTTTCTGCAGATTCCTGGAAGGGAAGAGAACAAAAAACCATAGAAGGTCACTCTTCCAACATTTTTCAAATATTCATTACTCGTGAGACAGTCTGGAGCCAATTTTTATCAAATTAACTTTAATCCCTCTGATTTCCTGTGTGGGGTTAAAACAATTTGAATAAACCATAGAAGGTCACTCTTCCAACATTTTTCAAATATTCATTACTCGTGAGACAGTCTGGAGCCAATTTTTATCAAATTAACTTTAATCCCTCTGATTTCCTGTGTGGGGTTAAAACAATTTGAAATACATCTTCATATTTTTTCTTTGGGATTACATAAAGAAATCCCCAGCTGAACCCCACAGCTGATTCTGGTGTTTCATTTCCAAAATTCCGCCTTTTTGTGACATTTCAGCCACAAATACGCTGACAAATGGCATTGTACATGTGCAAACTCAGACAACGTCGTAATCTGGCGCCGATTTTAGGGTTTAGTTTTTTATTGGCGCTGAGTTTGTGCATCACTAATATTTTCCTAATGATTTTTTGCATTATTTATTCGGGGAAAGTTGCAGGTAAATGCATCGGTGGGTTTGAGGAAATTAAATTCACAGCTGTACATTTCGTAATTGTATTCAACGTCCATTGCGGTATATACGATAAAACTTTTCATTTCCACACAAAACACGCGGAATTTCGACTTCATGCGTTCCTGTTCGTGAGTTTCACACACTTAAGTGAAGCATGTAAGTTTAATAACGCAGACAAAAAGAAACAGCCTCTTATTTGTTCGTGAAGACTTAAATTCTTCGTCCTTTTCTGATTTTAATGAAGCAGGATAGAAGATGAGAGATCAATAAATAGCCTGACAAATATTTACACACCTTGTGGGATGTTCATAACAGCGATCGTCAGACCAGCAACGCAATCTCCAAGCAAATCTTCAGTAATACTATACTTCGGCAGCCATTCCAAAATCGGGAAAAGCTTGAAAATCAGGTCTTTGCCTCTGGACTGAGAACAAGCAACTCCTGATTTCACCACGGATCTCGTCTTCTGCACGACACCTGATGTGAATAATATAAATCGATTCATTCATCTAAAAATCATGACACGTATCATCGATTTGCTTTCGTTCCTCTATATATATATACCAACTTGTGGATTCTTTTCGATGGTAATCGTAAGACGATAAGAACTGATCTTGAGTGAATGCGTTTCTTTCAACTCGGATCGCGACAGTGTCGATTTTGTTCGTCGTCAGCGTCGGAAGAACTTGAGTTTTCCAAAGAAGGAACGCCGTCATTTTCACTGGCATTCGACACTCTGCTGTCAAGTCTCGACATAATCATGGCTTTGGATTTATTTCCGTCACCGGGCATGATTAAAATCAAGTCAAAATTTCACTAGACTTTGGAGAATAAGAGAAAAGTTTGACGAGTGAATGATTGAACTCTTGTTTTCCTTCGCGATTGCTTTTAGTTATTTGAATGAAGTACTGTATATTTACTCCAATTTCAGACACAATATTGTCCTCGAAGGTTGCCAAAATATCATCAAACATTTCAAAAAACCATGAAGCCAAGAATTCGCAGGTGAAGTTTGGGATTCCTATATTTAGAGTTCAGGCAACTCCGTTTTTGTTTTTATTTGAACGCCAATCGAATAAATATTTACAATATTCATTCCAGTTGCTGAACAAGCACAGTTTAATTCCTGATTTCAGTTTAAAGTTTATCGAGTTTTGCCTTGTAACTGAATTATGCGTATACAGTATAATTGAAAGAATTTTCTGATCCTGCATGAATTGAATGTTGGATTGAATCGGCGTCTTTATGATATTTCTGACAAAATATTTCGGCATTTTCAAGCACATGAAATGCATGACGAGCTTCTTAATTTATCCATGGCACCTTTTTCCTCCAAATGATCCGAGTAAATACAGTAGCAAAAATGACACTTGAATACTGGTTTCTTTTTTCTCGTGCCGGACAAGAAAGAAACTGAATCCACCTTGAAACATTCGGGTTCAGTCTTCCGAAAGAAAATCACCTGGTGCCTCAATTTAATGAAGCCATGTCCTGTATGAGAAACAAATGAACGACTTCCCCATTCGTATCCCCCGTGCACGAGTTTTGCTTCGCTCAACTTCCGAATTCAAATTTATTCAAATGTTGGGGTAGCAATTTAAATATACTACCCTCATGAACAAATACTCGGGAATGATGTACTGTATTTATGCTAGTTGAATTGCGTAAGTTATTATTTTGAACCCGGTACTTATATTTGTCGTGGGAACACTATATAGCTACATATGTTGATGTTGTTGGTGAAGCGATTTTTTTTTCTTCTCGGATGAGAAAGGATGGAAAATTATAGATCGATTTTTTTTAATGAAAGCTAATGTTTTGTTGTATTTCTTCACCACGCGACTTGATGCAAAGAAAAACAAAGGTATCTCATATCGAATATCTGAAATATTTTGTGGAGGATTTTCAGTCGTTTGCTTCCGTGTTTTCTGGAACCCTGTGACGAAGATGTTTTCCGCGGGCAGTTCGGCGATATCTGAGTTTTGAACAAACCACAGCGTCGTTGACGGTAGGAAAAAACCTGTGAGCAGGTACTTCTTGCAGGAAATGCATTTTTCTGAACATCCGATAGACTGGTTCTGTTGAAGAAAAAATTGTACAAAAATAAATAAAAGCAGGAACATTGCGTTGATTTTTTTTCGAAGCCCCCATTTCTAACAAAAGCCTGAAATTTAGTTCTCAAGAATGGAGCTCAACGGGATTTAATTGGTTACACTTCGAACATTTTCAAGCAAATGGTCAAAATCAGTAGTTGTATGTACTGTATATTATGTATGCAAGGTGAAGTCATTCGAATCAAGCATTCAAAAGTCACAAATTCATATTCTCCACAATGTGAATATAGTTTTACATCCGATATGAATGCAGAGGACATTCATTTGATCCCCTTTGAAAATAATAAAATTATAATTGATTATTGCGGTCATAAAAGTTATGACGTATATTCAGCATATCCACAAAAATTACAGTACTTCGGAATTTCTGGGATGCATGATTTCTATTTTGCTATGTTTCTGAAAAAGTGAGACAGTTTTTAAAATATACTTGCAGAAAACAGTATAAAAGAATTATTATTACAAGCGTAGACTTCACAGTACTGTATATATAGGAAGGATATTTGAAAGAAAAAACGGATTGAAATCGTAATTTTTGCATTCTTTTGGATGAGGTGGTCAATGTAACTTTTATGAGAAGTTTGACCCAGATCATAGACGAAAAATGCGAGCAAACCGTGGGATCAAGATTTGGAGAAACAATTTTTGTTTAATTATGAGAGATAGAAAATTTATATTTTTACGGCCATATTTTATTCCAGGGATGCGAGCGATCAGCAGTGTTTATTTTCCCGGGTTTATATAGCTCTAAGTTATAGGAGCAGGTCTTAAAAATATGTCAATACTTGGCTTTAATTCGGGAGGAGAATTAATTTTCCAGGAAGTCAGTTGTAAGACTTGTAACTAAAAAAAAAATAAAAAGAGTATTTTCATCTTCATCATCAGCACTAACCCACAGTTCCGGCGAAGATAACTTTGACGTTGATCTTGTCATAGTCTTGAACCAATGACTTGAGCAGCTTCACCCCAGCCATGTCAACGAAGCTGATGCCACTCAGGTCAATTAAAAGGCACTTGAAGGGCAATGGGTGACCCTGAGCATCGATGTAAATGCTTTTCCGACGCAATTTCAACCCAGTAGAAGACGGCAATGCGAGACTATCGTTTGAGGATTTCCCCGCGAAAACTTTTCTGTCAAACTTCACCTTCTTGATCTCGTGAAGCTTCGGCTCTTCTTCTTC
>CAJPEX010000103.1:48029-130956 GCA_905338405.1 Notodromas monacha | reverse complement strand
AAGGATGGAAAATTATAGATCGATTTTTTTTAATGAAAGCTAATGTTTTGTTGTATTTCTTCACCACGCGACTTGATGCAAAGAAAAACAAAGGTATCTCATATCGAATATCTGAAATATTTTGTGGAGGATTTTCAGTCGTTTGCTTCCGTGTTTTCTGGAACCCTGTGACGAAGATGTTTTCCGCGGGCAGTTCGGCGATATCTGAGTTTTGAACAAACCACAGCGTCGTTGACGGTAGGAAAAAACCTGTGAGCAGGTACTTCTTGCAGGAAATGCATTTTTCTGAACATCCGATAGACTGGTTCTGTTGAAGAAAAAATTTTACAAAAATAAATAAAAGCAGGAACATTGCGTTGATTTTTTTTCGAAGCTCCCATTTCAAACAAAAGCCTAAAATTTAGTTCTCAAGAATGGAGCTCAACGGGATTTAATTGGTTACACTTCGACAATTTTCAAGCAAATGGTCAAAACCAGTAGTTGCATATATATGTATGAATATAATTGTATGAATAAATTATAAATGTGCATATGAATAAATTATGAATAAAATTTTACATCCGATATGAATACGGAGGACATTCATTTGATACCCCTTTGAAAATTCGAAAATTATAATTGATTTTTGCGGTCATAAAAGTTATGACGTATATTCAGCATATCCACAAAAATTACAGTACTTCGGAATTTCTAGGATGCATGATTTCTATTTTGCTATGTTTTCGAAAAAATTAGACAGTTTTTAAAATATACTTGCAGAAAACAGTATAAAAGAATTATTATTATAAGAGTAGAACACCGTAAATATAGGAAGGATATTTGAAGAAAAAAAAACGGATTGAAATCGTAATTTTTGCATGCTTTTGGATGATGTGGTCAATGTATATTTTATGAGAAGTTTGACCAAGATCATAGACAAAAAATGCGACCAAATCGTGGGATCAAGATTCGGAGAAACAATTTTTGTTTAATTATGAGAGAGAGAAAATTTATATTTTTACGGCCATATTTTATTCCAGGGACGCGATCGATCAGCTGGGTTTATTTTCCCGGGTTTATAGCTCTAAGTTATAGGAGCAGGTCTTAAAAATATGTCAATACTTGGCTTTAATTCGGGAGGAGAATTAATTTTCCAGGAAGTCAGTTGTAAGACTTGTAACTAAAAATTTTATTTTTCTCATAAAAGTAGAAGTAGTAGTCGTGATTGGGTGTCAAGGCCGCTTCTATTGAAACTGCAACTAGAACAGTATCAGAACTTGGTTACTGAACTCGTCGAAGTGGGGTCGGTACAGTTCGAAGCTGATGCCACTCAGGTCAATTAAAAGGCACTTGAAGGGCAATGGGTGACCCTGAGCATCGATGTAAATGCTTTTCCGACGCAATTTCAACCCAGTAGAAGACGGCAATGCGAGACTATCGTTTGAGGATTTCCCCGCGAAAACTTTTCTGTCAAACTTCACCTTCTTGATCTCGTGAAGCTTCGGCTCAAGAAGAAGCAGAAGAAGAAGAAGCAGAGGAGGAGGAGGAAGAAGCAAGACACCATACTTCCTGTGTTTACTGATATTCGTTGCTATGAAGTCCGCAAGAAGTGGTTTCCTTCGAAGTTATGTAAAACTTTTTGTAATTACAGAGTGCCAAAATATTACTTGAAATGCTGGAAAAGATAGCGAACTTATCATAAAATTTGAAAATTCGATTTATAAGCATCTGAAGACAAGTTTAAAATTTAAATGAACTCGAAAACGAAAACGAAAATTTCACGCATATTCAAAGTTGCTCAGACGAGCATTACATTCAAAGTTCACATGAAGACCAGCTGAATTGACATTCAACGTGATTGAAACTGAAATAAGTGATCATGACAAAAAGGAACACGTGCGAAGAATCACACATTAAAATAGGGTTATATTTTTGGAATATAAATGTTGTGCAGCAAAAGAAAAATGAAGAACAATTTCCAAATTACTTCCATTGATTCGAAGAAAGAAAAGCAGAAATCCGTTTCCCAATTTTGGATCAAATTAAATTGAAATATTCCTGCTGAAGATGACTAACTTCGAGTTGCCTCAAAATAATGTGGTCTAGTCCAGTTTTTAGAATAAAATGGCGTTATTGGGCCATCGTAAAATATATGTTGTATAAGGATTCGACAAATGTCATTTTTTTATCTTTTTGCAGGAGAAACANAAAATTATAATTGATTTTTGCGGTCATAAAAGTTATGACGTATATTCAGCATATCCACAAAAATTACAGTACTTCGGAATTTCTAGGATGCATGATTTCTATTTTGCTATGTTTTCGAAAAAATTAGACAGTTTTTAAAATATACTTGCAGAAAACAGTATAAAAGAATTATTATTATAAGAGTAGAACACCGTAAATATAGGAAGGATATTTGAAGAAAAAAAAACGGATTGAAATCGTAATTTTTGCATGCTTTTGGATGATGTGGTCAATGTATATTTTATGAGAAGTTTGACCAAGATCATAGACAAAAAATGCGACCAAATCGTGGGATCAAGATTCGGAGAAACAATTTTTGTTTAATTATGAGAGAGAGAAAATTTATATTTTTACGGCCATATTTTATTCCAGGGACGCGATCGATCAGCTGGGTTTATTTTCCCGGGTTTATAGCTCTAAGTTATAGGAGCAGGTCTTAAAAATATGTCAATACTTGGCTTTAATTCGGGAGGAGAATTAATTTTCCAGGAAGTCAGTTGTAAGACTTGTAACTAAAAATAAATAAAAAGAGTATTTTCATCTTCATCATCAGCACTAACCCACAGTTCCGGCGAAGATAACTTTGACGTTGATCTTGTCATAGTCTTGAACCAATGACTTGAGCAGCTTCACCCCAGCCATGTCAACGAAGCTGATGCCACTCAGGTCAATTAAAAGGCACTTGAAGGGCAATGGGTGACCCTGAGCATCGATGTAAATGCTTTTCCGACGCAATTTCAACCCAGTAGAAGACGGCAATGCGAGACTATCGTTTGAGGATTTCCCCGCGAAAACTTTTCTGTCAAACTTCACCTTCTTGATCTCGTGAAGCTTCGGCTCTTCTTCTTCTTCTTCTTGTTCTTCTTCGTCTCCTCCTCCTCCTCCTTCTTCGTTCTGTGGTATGAAGGACACAAATGACTATAAGCAACGATACTTCAGGCGTTCTTCACCAAAGGAAGCTTCAATACATTTTTTTTGTAATTACAGAGTTACGTGCCAAAACATGACTTAAAAAGCTGGAAAAGATAGCGAACTCATCATAAAATTTGAAAATTCGATTTATAAGCATCTGAAGACAAGTTTAAAATTTAAATGAACTCGAAAACGAAAACGAAAATTTCACGCATATTCAAAGTTGCTCAGATGAGCATTACATTCAAAGTTCACATGAAGACCAGCTGAATTGACATTCAACGTGATTGAAACTGAAATAAGTGATCATGACAAAAAGGAACACGTGCGAAGAATCACACATTAAAATAGCCTTATATTTTTGGAATATAAATGTTGTGCAGCAAAAGAAAAATGAAAAACAATTTCCAAATTACTTCCATTGATTCGAAGAAAGAAAAACAGAAATCCGTCTCCCAATTTTGGATCAAATTAAATTGAAATATTCCTGCTGAAGATGACTAACTTCGAGTTGCCTCAAAATAATGTGGTCTAGTCCAGTTTTTAGAATAAAATGGCGTTATTGGGCCATCGTAAAATATATGTTGTATAAGGATTCGACAAATGTCATTTTTTTATCTTTTTGCAGGAGAAACAAAAACGAAATCGCTTCACCGATACATCCTCCGAAGGTTCTTCGATTTTCGGCACACTGAAAATAGAAGGAAAATCCGGCGTGTCATCGTCGTCGGCATTGTCGCTGTCGCTTTCATGAGCTCCGCAGCAAGTCCGTCTGAAGAAGGATTTGTTCGACTCGACAGACGCTTGCCTTTTCAGGCCCTTCCTTATCTTTTTCTTCAGTGCCTTTTCTTTATCGGCGAGTTTCAGGGCGTCCTTGTACCACTTGACTGGGTCCAGCTCAGTGAGACTGAAGAGCATTTCCTTGAAGTAATCCCTATTGGCAAAGTGCAAGCCGGCTCCGAAGTGGAAAATTTTCACGTTGTGCAATTCCACAGCCTGCGAAAAGTTTTGAAAATTCGAACTTTTGACAAAGAAAAAATGTAAACCTCAATTAACAATTTGTTCAATGCCATCAGTCTGTTACATATATGCCCCTCATATCCCCGTCGTTATGATACTCATTGAAAAGAAGTGCAAAATATTTTCTGATTCATCGTGAATTATAAAACACATATTGCAGCTGAAAACGCAGAGACAAAAATACTGTACTAAAATAATCATGAAAAATAAATCCAATTCTGGAATCAGGCTAAAATCCTGGTACACAAGTGAAAATACTCCATCACAAATTTAGAGAGAAAAAAATAGACAAAATTGTTGGCGCGACATTATTATAATTCTAACCTCTCAATTTGCTGAATTAAAAAAAGAACCTTCGGGATGAAAAGGCAACTTTTTATATTTACCATGCGTGCTATAATACCTTTGAAAATAAAAAAATTTAAACTTGAAAATTGCCGAAATTCGTCGAGTTTTTTTAATGTATCTTCCAGTGGAAATTTTGCCATATACCAAGTGATTACATTTTTGGCATCGAAAAATTTAATCATGCGAAAATATCTCTACGTGACGTGAGTTCATTTTATTGCTGGCGCTAACGTAAAAGAAAATAAAAAACATATTAAATGAAAATACATTTCAACGCAACCATTTTTCTGATCATATAACCAAGACCAGCAGCGATGCTTACAGCTGAGAACCGTCTAACATCCACGTAAATGCTGGTATTGGGTATTTCGCCCAATGTGCAAGCATAGGCGTGTTGGTTTCTCCACAAGAGGGTTACCAGCGAAACCCCGACCCCAATGGCCAGGCCATAATCCATGTCGATGAAAACCACAGAGGTAAACGTGGTGAACCAGACCAGGGCATCGAGTTTACTGCTTTCCCATGCCTTGGCCAAATCCGTCACTTGCATCAGCATACCTTTCAATGAAACTATGATGATCGAGGATAAAATGCACTGGAAAAAAAATAAATATGCTCATCAATCCTTTCGTATAATGAAAAAGTTTATTTATTTTACGAGCTCATGTGTAAACAAGTCAGTCTCAACTATATCCGGGTGAACAAGACAAGGTTTTTTAATCTAAAATTCACCCAAAAGAAGTCGTATCAGATTCTTGTCAAAAACTGACATCAGTGGAGGACAATACTTCACATCCAGCATTTTGGACTAAAATTTGAAGGAAAAAAATTTGAGGGAAACGAGACGACTTTTGGATTGAAATTGGACAGCATTTGGAAAGTGTTTTACACCCCAGCAAGCCAAATACTCAAGAGTTGAGGATACATCAGGATTAGCTCAGTTTTTATATATCCTTTTAATTTTGCTCTTATCAGGAATTATGCGGAGAATTTTTTTTCGATTTTGAGTATTTAAAAAAATCCAAACTCGCATTTTTAACGACGAACGGGAATGGATTAAAACAAGTCTTTAAAAATGATGATATGCGCACGTATTGAGTAATTATTTGAACTCTTGACAAATAAACTCAGAAATAAGGAACAAATTCATTCAACTCACGGTTGGCAATGGTTCAAAAATAGGACCGAGAAACAGCATAGTGATTATCAAGATGAAGCAAGAGATCCCGGTTGCAATTTGAGTTTTCCCTCCGACATCTTGTTGAATCAAGCTTTTGGAAAACGACGCAGCACTTGGGGCACATTGGAAAAATGTCGCGAAGACATTAGATAAGCCCTGAAAATGAAATTTTTTTGGTGCAACATAAAAAAAGCGTTCATGTATTTAAAAAAATAAAATTCGCATTTCTTGAACAGTATTGCTTGTCTTCTCAGCGTCTTTGGTATTTGAAGGACGAGTGACGACTTCTGAAGCCTCAGCCGATTTTATTTCGATTCAAAAATCGGAGAAATACGTTTGCTGAAATATTATGAAATGACATAACCGCATTTTGCGTGAGATCAATTTTACTTGCTTATATACCGTGCAAGCAACCAATGACAACATATAAGCGATACATCCAATATTTTTTTTAATGCAAGTACGGTTCAAGTTCTTCCCACATTGGTGCTGAAAATTTACAAAATTACACGCTTCAAAAAATTTTCTTTACTCACATGAGCAATGAGTTCCTGATTGGCATCGAGCTTGTAATTTCCTCTTTTTGCCAAAATCACGGCTATAGAATGGGACACAGCAAACGACAGAATTGCGATAACCACGCAACCAACCACCACGTCTTCAATTAGATTGAACGGAGGCGCCTCAGGGAATGGAATACTGAAACCAAGAAAAGTGAAAAAAAAAAATAAAAAATTTCGCAGGACATTGATTTATGTTTGTACTGAATTTTAAAAAATTTGATGTCCCAAAATAAGTGATCGGGATTACTTTCTCACCCAGCAGGAATTGTTCCAACAATAGGCAGCTGATATCGTTCCGGCAGTTTCATGAAATACGAGTAGCAAATACCTGCAACAACTGTCAGCAACTCGATGGGAACCGGAAATCGACATCTTTTGGCTAACCACGGCTGAAAGCGAAGATTTTAAAAAATCAACATCTTTTCACTTTTTAGAAAAAGAATTCAGGTGTTTAGCATCAAAAATCTTCCCATATCTTCAAAAAATGGGATGGGAAGATTATCAAAAATCTTCCCAGCTCATGTGTGGCCTAAAATATTGTGATTTTTTTCATTTCAGAACCAAGTTCCTGGGAAAATTCGAGTCAGATAATGACGAACGTTCGATAAAAAAAATTATCTTGCTTAAAAATACGGTAGAATCTCATTACAACGACTCTTGTTATCATGAATATTGGATTACGATAATGAAGTCGCTTCTTAGGTCCCTGTCCAATAGCCATAATCTTAAAACCATTCCTTTATAAAGAATTTTTTGCAACAAAGCTATTTTACTGTGTCCCGACGGCTTTGTTGTTGGGAGATTTTACTGTGCAGTATTATTCCTCGTTTCACATATTGTATAACACAATTGTAGGAAGGTTAATGCAGGACAGAATCATCTGTTTGCTGGAATATTCAAAATTAATTGATATTTCTATAAACATACCTTGAAAAGGTCATTGTGCACAATGAGGACAAATATGGTGAATATGGACATCACCAAAGCCACGACGTTCGACTCGTAAATGTGGTCCAGAATGTAATAATATTCCTGAAAAGGGTGACACCATTTGTTGAATCACATTTCTCGAGCTTATCCATTTACAGCATATAAGAACTGCCGTATTTTACAAACCCTCAGGATTTTAGGAAATGCAGAAAACCTCGGCACTTTCAAGCCCACGATTCCCTTGACCTGAGATGTAAGAATATGAACACTGGCTCCAGTGGTAAGTCCACTGATGAGCACATCGCTCATTAGAACCGACATGGCTCCCATCCTCAAAAGTCCCATCAGAGTCTGTGGATAAATCAGGATTCAATTTTTGTGTCGCAAAAATTGAATTAATTTTCGAATGAGATACCAATTGACAGACCTGAGCTAACCCGACGGTGAAAGTTATTAGAGTGACGATCTGAATATGGGTGTAGTTGACGTTGTCCGTTCCGATGTTCGTTCCTCCAACGACATCTGTCGAATTTCCAGGTAAACCTTTCTTGTTGTATTTTTCCAGGACATCCATAGATAGCGTTCCAGTCATCAGCATGATCACAGCAAAGAATCCTTGCAGACAAACAATTCGGAACAGTTTCAAAACCTTACACTTACATTTTTCCATTATAACTGTATTTCTATAAATCTTATTTTTGCAGTACTGTATTACAACTATGGTGTAAACTCTGTAAAGTGAAGATTGTGCAAAAATCAAAATCGTCCATGACTGGCGAAAGATTTTCAGTAATACGTACTGCTAATACATGAACACTCGGAAGGATAAAAGAATATTCATCTTGAAGGTACCACCTCGTGAATATAATTCACCTTTAGATTGATCGAATTATTGAATCAACGCCTTCAATAAACTTTTTTCATTCCATATTGAAAAATTGAATGCAGTAAAACCTCGTTATACAATGAAAGTCATAATAAGGAAGATGAAATAGCTTCGTTGTAAAGGAACTTGTTTAAAATTTTTAATAAACGCGAGTAGGGACCTAAGATGACTTCGTTGCATTCAATTATTCGTTATACTGTATAACCATTAGATTCATTGTGACGAGGTTTAATAAGACATTTATCGCTGATTTTAGGACTTTTGAAAGGTGGTCAGGAAATCGAATGAATCCGCGAATTTTCCCTCACCAACAGAGTTGTGTCTCGAAGTGCTGAATATCATGTAAATTATGGCAGGAAAACATGCCATGTAAAGTCCATTGACAGGAGGGAGTCCCGCAAGAAGTGCGTATGCCATTCCTTGCAAAATAAAAGACGGGCAAAGAATCTCAATTATTTCTTGAAACAAAATGAACAAAAAGGAAATTGAGCCTGTTGCTCAGCTGGAAACCTTGCGGAATATTCATGACGGCTACAGTGAGACCAGCCACCAAGTCCCCGATGAAATACTCCATCTTGTAACTCGGAAGCCATTTGATCATCGGAACGAATCCCAGCAAATTTTTGGTTAGCTTAAGACGCGTCCTTTGGAACCTAAAGTGACGCCTGAACCAGTTAAGTTGTTGAGGATCTTTTCTTTCTCTTAAACTTTATCTTAACTTGTTCGAAAAGGAACCACTATAAAAGTAACGGACAACTCAATTTGCTTTACTGAGCTATTTCAAGTCAAAAATCGTTTCACTTTTTTTTGGCCAATCCTGTATATGTTACCGAAAAAAAGGCAACACAGTTTCATCAAATTCTAATATCATTTCTCCATATTTTTATTTCTTGTTACTAACCATGAGATTCCTTCCTGTGGTAATCGTAGGAAGACAAGAACTGGTCGTGGGTAATTGGGGTTCTGTCAACCCTAATTGCCACTTGCAGCAGTGGTCGACGTTGCCTGGGCTTACTGCGCTGTGAATGCAAAGGCGAGTCCCTTCGTTGCAATTAGCAGTGAAGGAAGAAACGACAGTACCAAAGACTGTCCTACAAAGGTGATAAAAAGTTATAAACAAAAATTAAGGGGAATTAAGGTGCAAAAGTGTTTTCAGTACAGTACTTTCACATTTTTTTTCGAGCACCCACGTTTTTCGAGTCAGAATCCATCGAATCACTTTTATTGGGGTAGAATCCATGAAAATACACGGAACGTGTCTATATATTATTTTTCTTTCCGTCTTTTTTGCCAATTGACATTTCAGGGAAACCTTCACATTCACTGACAAACAATTAACATAACAAACAAACTTTTTTGCCCAATATATTGCTTCCAAATTTGACACGGCGTCGATAAAATACTTTTGTAGGAAATAGAATATTTATAGAATACAGTACCCGAAAATATATGTATAAATTGCAAGTATGACAGTTGAACATTTTCTTTCTTAAATAATTGGGACATACGTTTAACTTTCTATATCGCCTTTCCGAATTTACCTGGATGGAAAAAAATTGAAACAGTGAAAAATGTTAAATATTCCTCTGAAAAGTATTTCCAAGTTCGTCCATCAACAAAGACTCGATACATGAAGATAAAGGCGGACAAGAACAAATTGTAATAAGCACCTAAATACAGAAAAATATCGTTGCAACTAATACATTATTGGGACCAGAAAAATATCTTCGTTAACTAAATGACGAAGTCAAATACCATTACTGTACATCTATTGGACAGGGTTCGAAAAAATAGATATTTTGCAATCGATTATTCATTATAACAAGGTTCTACTGTATTTTACTAAACGAATCCTGAGGGATCACAATTAAAAAAAATAATTAAAATACGCCATAAATAACGAACGGGAGGAAAACTGAAGCGGAAATCGGAAAACTTTGTCATATACAATACAAAAAATTGATTGAAATCGTCTTGATTTTTTGTATTTATTCTTCACTTTATGATTCATAAATTTCACTATAAAGCACTTGGCCATTCTTGGGGCATCTTCAATACCCAACAGATGCCAGAGGAAGAATAACTGAAATTTTACTAGGTCGATGGCAAGACATTCTCTGAGCACACTTTCAACAGCAAAAGAAAATTATACAGCTCTTCATTTTTTTTATTTAAAAAATGTTCGTACCATTTAGAGGAGCCAAAAAATTCACCTGTCCAACGACCGCTTATGTAAATGATGGGAAATTTCAATCCGTACATGCATAAACGCCTGGCGATTTGAATGGTGTATCGCCATAAAATTTGGCCAGAGAAGAAGCAGATTAACGTGTCTCACGAATCATGATTACGTTTCCGTATACTTTAGTGCCTTCTCTTATAATACTGAATATTCTACAGTATTGGCAACAACTGGAATACGTTTTTTAATTGTGCATGAGGAGTATATATGCTATAGTGAATATATGGTTTTGATTTCGCTGAAAACCCGCATATTAATCTTAATAATCACCCTTTAAGTAGAGTAGAGTATTTCTCAAAGAAAGTGATGAAGGTGCGTGACAAATATTGTCACGAAGATGAATAATTCACAAAGAAAGTACTACAGCATATGCATTTACAAGGAACACCTGAGGCTTGCATGTATAAATAAAAGACTTACATAACTAACCTGATGGATTGATATTTAAGATTCTTACGAGATTTTCCAGACTTGAAAAGGTTGACGTTCAATATCTGATTGCAGCAAACTTTTCGGTTGATTCGAAGCCATTTTATTTAAGATAATTAATGTAATATCAAAGTCACTACCGCCATCAGAAGGGTAATATATACTTCGTCGACTTTTTCAAGTTGGATTAGATTTTTCAGGATAAATTTGCTTCGATTGTACAGTACTGTATATATATAGTGATTTACTATTTGCTGTATATACAAATATGCATAAAATCCGGATAATTTTTCGAAGCATATTAGGAAATGTTGAGGTATCAATTCGATTCATTTATTCAAGTGTGAAATCAATTCCTGGCGTACTCATGTTGTGGGCTGGTTCATTTTTTTCTCGTGAGTGATGTAAATAGCCGGAAAAAGTCAATCAATTTGCGCTATTTTTTTCAACAATTCAAATGCGAAAAAAATTAATCTTGTGATCAGAAATGTTTATGAGCTCGAAAAATAAGTTTACATGTGTAATGGTACAACTCGATATTGATATTTACTGCATTGAATAATGTCCGAATTTAGACGAATATTATCTATAAAAAATACTTCTGTATATACAAATTTGCATAAATTTCCATATACCCAAGTTCAAAATTGGTCAATACTGTACAGTATATTTTTTCAAGAACCGAATATACCTTAGTGAGTCTTCCTGTCCACTACAATATATGTTTTGATAAGTCACATCCTTGTTATGCATGCACCCTGCAACCTTTCTGATCAACCTTCAGCATTTAAATGCAAGCGATCATTGTGTATCATGCATGATATCATGTGCATATAAGGCCTCAGAATAGAGCATTTTAAATATTTTGCAAATAAACCGTAGTACGTGAATGTACGAATTCATCTTGTGTTCGCCTTTTAACATGCTTATCAACTATGATTCAAATGATTCAAATGCGCGTGATTCAATTTTCAATTCCTCCTCAATTCGTCATAGCAGAAAAATAACTTGTTCGATTCAAAACAGCTAGCTGCTTTTTTATTATTGATCACTGTCCAGTTCTAAATGCTTCAGGAACGTCTTGGCAAACTAAAGCATGAATATGGAAATTTCAATTTTAAGGTGATTTCACTTGTGGGCACTTGGAAAATTCGCCCTGACATCCGGATTACTCCAAACTTTCATGAACAAAGCGTACAATTTTTTAAAATCTGTACATGTAGAAAAATTGATCTTCTGTACTACCGTGGATACATGAAGTAGAACATTTAATTAATGCTATCATAAATATACTGCGTACTCCACTTCTTCCGAAATATTTGTGCTCATCTTTTTAAAGGGGTTCCATAAATTTTAGGAAACCAGCATGTGCGCATGAATTTGTTCTTTCCAGCAACTTTTTTTTTTTTAAACAAAAGAGGTTTTGTGACGGTTTCTTCTGCAGTTTTCTTCTGAACCATAAATTTGATAAAAATTTTATTTGTTTTGAGGATTTTCCCAAACATGAAAAGTGATGAAAAAATTCCCATTATTGAAAACCTGGAGAAAATTTGATGCAGGCTGGAGCCATTCAATCGTATGACCACTGTTTGAGAAGCGAGTATATCTGATTCTTGGTTCATCCCCGCTCAAAACTTGACAAATCGATCACAAAAGCACATATTCCATTAAGAGATGGATGCACTGCATGCATACCATGAAGTTATCTTAGCTGTCATTTACCTCTTCTCGTCTAAGTCCGGGTTTTAATTGCTGTAGACTGGTATTCTCGTGCCTCCCTCTCTAGCTTCTCGCCTGCGCTGAGGTCTAACGGTTGTTTTTAGCTTGTAAAAAAATGAGCTTATGTTTTTAAGAATGAAAAAAACACATCCTGAACTAATAAAGAAAGATTCCCCAGCAACAGCAGCAGCCAGCAAGAAAGAAAAGAAAACAAGAAGCTGGTTTTGATCAAGCCCTGCTGCCAAGTCGACTCGCGATCGACGCTTCGTCCATTGACGAAATCCCGCTGTCGACGAAACTCCTCTGCGACACGTCGTTCGACGACCCAAAGTCCGCCAAATAAGCCCTCACAATCGCATTAGCCACCAATTCAGAGCCCTCCAATGATCTACTGCTGCTATGTTCATCAAGCCCCGTAGTTTGCACCTGGGCATCCGATGTGTTTGGCCAAAACCGACCCGACACGGATTCACTGGACGCGGAACTGTCGGCATGGGTGTTGACTCCTTCGTCACCATCAGAGCTGCTCGAGACCACGTTTCTCCGCTGCTCTTGTCTGTAAATTTGGCACAGACTCATGAGTGCCAAGTCTGTGGAGTTCCAGAAAATTCCGTAGCGTTCTTTGGAGTCTGTGAAGGCAGACAAGGAGATTTTCCCAGAGGCCACAGCTGCGCGGGCTTGAGGTGAGGCCTGAGTGGCGACGAGGCGAAGGAGGCGAGCGATGTGCGCGGATTTACCGTACCGGTACGCTAGTCTGGCGTACGGGACAGAGCCCCAACCATCTACCTTCTTGTTGTGGATCCCGCGGATGGCGTTGTTGGCTTCCAGTGGGGTGGACATGCTGTTGAAACAGGACAAACAGGGGCAGAATTACAGGACAACTCCCTATCTCTCTATAAAACAAAATTAAATTGACCAGAAATAAAATTATTTCAGGGATAATTTTTTGTAAACACCCTTTAACATGGGGAAAGGACCCTATATGAGACCATACACAGAAATTTGTATGTGTAGTAAAAATTGGCACTGTAGACAAGATTGTTGTAGAGATAGAGTCCACCTGTTATTCAATTAGATCTCATTTTCAGGCACTTTAATGTTGAAAATTCCTTCTACACAATATTCAACAATTAAACAAGTACAGTATAACAATACATACAGGGAGAAAGCCTTATAACCTTACAATAATAAGGTGACCTTATAAATCTCCCAGAAAATACACCAAAAACCAAGCACTTTTTTGGCAACTGTAGTCCTGAATCCAGAATACTGTATTTCCAAAACTGGACACTCAAACAAATTTACACTATTTCATAATCAATGCTGGGGTGAGACCATGAGATTGAAGAGGTTTGAAAGTCATATTTTCATGTGCAGTAAAATCTCTTTACAATGAAGTCCAGGAGACTAGAGCTAAATTGTTGGAACAAAAAATCGTTTTTATGAGATTCATGGTTCTTTGAGCATGTAGGACTGACATTTTGTAGGAAAAATTTAATGAATGCTCTGAAGTACTGTATAGCAGTTTTTCCAAAACAGATTGTGAAGAATGTCTCGCTTTTTAAAGTTATTTTGATAAATTGAATAATAGAGAAAATTCAAGATGTGACAAGTCTCTATACTTGAGTCTATTATTCAATGCAATGAAAAACAGTTATTCCAGATAAATTTATTCTCACACACGAATGAACTGTGCAAAACATTTTCATAAGCAACGGTACAAAAAAATCCGCATGGTCCTAACAATCCTACAATTGTAAAGTTTTAGAGTACAGTGTTCTGTGTACATTATATCTGACCAAAATACATTAGCGGAAATTTGATTTATTACCAAGATTTTTATGCAAGCAGATTTCTTTTTCAATTTTAATCAGAACATTTTATAACAGATGTGAGAGACTCTGGTGAGAGTTCAAAAATTTTCCGAAGATTTTCGTCGAAGGTTCAATCAGTAAATTTTCTGGAGACTGAGTGTGAAATGATGGATTTACAACCTTAAAAAAATTAATACAGTTCAACACCATATCTTCCTCAATTTTCATTTTCTCAACCTTTTCAACATTAATTCCACGTACTTGGCAAAAGCAACACCGGTCCCACGGCCGTTGGAATCCTGCAACAACTTGATGGACACCAGAGTGCCATAATTGGACATGAGTTTCTCAATGTCCTGCTGAGTGACGTCTTCCGGTAAATTGGCAATGTAGACGTTGGTGTACGACAATTCGGGTTCGTCGGCGAGACGCACATCGTGACCCTGGCCGCCCAAGTAGCGAACAACTGACCTCGCCTGCCTTCGAGTCTTGAACATCACTGCCCAGGTCACGCACTTCTTTGCGCCCTTCCGCTTGGCATTTTCGAAAATCTATATGTTCAATAAGGAGAAAATTGCTTTTTCCATACTTAAAATGTGGGTATTGGAGGTTTTAAAAGGAAACTAAACGTTCTTGACGTGGACAAAGAGTGGACTAAATTTCAAAAGGGTGTGTCATCAGAGGGAAAAAATATTGCCCCAGCTCCGAAGTAAACTCACAAAAGTTCAATGCAAACGAATTCCGGGGTTTGCATTTACTGTACATTAATACCACCTGAACTTTTTTTTTCAAAATTCTAGTAAAGACGGGTTCAAGCATATTATGAATATGCAGTATGGGTTTCGATCTACTGGAAAAAAGGTTAGGAGCATCTCAAAATTCATGATTACTTTTATGGGAAAAATTACAACGGCTTGAAAATAATTTCTGGAACTGCATTCACTTGAAATTCAATGGCATTTAGAATCAGTTTAAGCGAACATACAACAATGCCAATTAAACATACAACTGTTGATAAATTTCATCGTCGAAATACTGATGTACTGTATCGAAATTTTCCAATCATAAAAATGATTTGCACGTCTTACTCATAGGAGTCATAGGGCACATATTTTTTTTATCCAAAACTTCAGGCTGAAAATTTGAAGTTAGTGCCTTAATTGA
Organism: Notodromas monacha; assembly: GCA_905338405.1. Taxonomy (NCBI): domain Eukaryota; kingdom Metazoa; phylum Arthropoda; class Ostracoda; order Podocopida; family Cyprididae; genus Notodromas; species Notodromas monacha. Next base: position 115,523 of record CAJPEX010000103.1, on the reverse strand, counting down.
GAACACGTATAGTAATTGAGTGAAGACAGCACTTCAGAAAAATAAAATAGTGTACAGTACAGTATTTATTTGAGTACCACACGCCGTTTTCGAGTTAGGCGCGCACCCAAATTTCTCAGCCTAAACTTCGGATAAAAATGTATCCCCAAGAAAGACGTTCTACTCATTTTAAGGGACTGGAAATTGAAATATTTTGAAAATGAAATGCAGAATTCAAATTCAAATTTTTTACGAAATTGAAGTCAAATTACTGGAAATTTTTCATCGCTTCAAATTTTAATTGTCTGCTTGTATATAGAAATTGGTTTAAAACTCCCTGTTATCACGTATATGAGGTGCACCGAAATTTCTGGAGACTGAGTGTGAAATGATGGATTTACAACCTGAAAAAAAAGAATTAAATGTTAAATGTTAAAGAAAATATTATTAAATGTTGAACCCGCTTTTATGACGTATGCCCTCTCTTTTCTTCGTAATTTCGGGGGGAAAAAAGGACATGTGGTACTCAAGTAAATTCGGTACTTCAGTTCATCATGTACATGCCTCATTTACACTGGATTCTCGTGCAGAAACGTCCACTAGAGGCCCTATAGCAGTTCTGAGGGTCTTGAGAGAGTGGCAAGTCACAAATACAAGGGTTCCTTCAAGTGTTTCGGGTTCTCCTCGCTGCAACTGGGATTGCCCACAGGGCTCTGGGGTTCGTCCTCTTTCTGCCTTGCTAGCACCCAAATTCTTGGGTACAGCATGAGTCGTTACAGGTGGGTGCAGGCTGTTCAAGTTCCTTCTCAGTGGTTGACTGCGAAGAATTGTGTGAAGACGAGAGGATAATACAAGAGGAATAAAATAGCAGGAAACGCAATTAATTAACATTTATATGGAAAAATATACGCTAAGGATAAACTTTAGACATTTGTAATTCATGTCACGTCCTATTAATATAAAATACATGCATATCTTACCTGCTGAATGAAATATAACCGTAAGTTAATTATGCAGTTTACAAACGATAAATCTCTTTGAAAACAAATAATGTCGTTCCACAGGACTCTTTGAAAATATGACAACTGAACATGAAAGAAAAATATATTAATTATTTCAAGGGTTTTGATTCTGATGACCCAAATTGTGGATTTCGGTCTCTTCAATGCCATCCCATAATCTTCGTTTTAAAAAGTTATTTAATGTTGTTTAGGGTTATTAATTTTTCAGAAAATTCAATAAAGGGAAATAATTACCCCGAGCTGGATTTTGAGTCTGATTGTCTAAGTCTGAAATTATTGCTTTTCGAGAGCATCCTCTATTTTCGTTATATTTTGTAACATGTTTAAAATATTTTCAGAATATGTGTATACCTTCGCTGAGATCTTTAAAAACATTTCACAGCTTATCACCTGAATACAATCTTTTTAAATATTCTTTGTCGCGAGGTTATTAGCAATGTTTTCAAGAAGATTCACTGCAATTTCGGGAAAATGATCAAATTGGATTCTGAGTATCCAATAAGTCAGCAGTTTCAAGGCATTATAGTGCTCGAGAACTTTATTTTATCATCTTCAAAGATATTTCTGTTGTAGGCGGTTTAAAAAATTTTCAGAATATTCTTTTGCTGCACAATTATAGATAAAAAGAAATCCTCAAAGCTCATTGACTCAATATATACTGCTGTAATCCCCTTTCTATGTTTCTTCTTCGCGAGTTTAGCATTGTTCTCAATAAGAGCTACTTCATTATATCAGGGAATTAATTACCCCAAGGATTTTGATTCCGAATCCCCAAACTTGTACTTAGTGGGTCTCGATGGCATTTTATTCGATGCCGCAAAATTCACAATTGCTGCATTGGTTCCCAGTCGTCCCGAACCATCCGCTCCAAAACAAGCACCGGATCTCAAATCCAAACCTGACAAATGAAACATGCTTTCGTCGACAGGCCCAAAACGGGGTTGACCCATCCCAGCAGTGGCACCTGCCCCACAGGGCATCATCAGGCTGCTGCCAGTCACGCCTCCAGCCCAAGAAGCGTGAAAAGGCAGTCCTGCCAACGGAGACCTGCCGGGTTTCATCCACAAGAAGTTGCTCATGTCGATTTCGGGGTCTGTTTACTTCCCGAGATCAATATATGCGTGATGCTGAAGAATAGCCTCGGTTTATGTGTATATGTGAATATTGAGAAGGAGCAAAAAAGGGAAGACGTGTATATTTTCTCACGAACAAAGCCGGTGGATAAAGGTTCTTTGCCTTTCGTAACAAGGAGGAATATAGGGATGGATGAGGAGGATGAAGGAAAAAAACCACAGGCGTGTATATTATATATTGATAAGCAATTTTGTAGCTTATTTTAATGCTGGGAAATGCGTTTTAACATACACGGCATCAGATTTGGTCAAGATGGCTGACCCTTGCCATGGTTTAACCATATTTTTTCGGCATAATTCAGAAGTCTGCACTTTTTTAAAAGGTATCTTCCTGAACCTTCATGGTGCACTTGAAATTTTTTTTTAAGTTTGTCGGATATAAACTTGAGGTCTTCCGAATGTCAAGTTTACGCGGTGAGGCTGAAATTTGTGCGTAGGAATTCTTCAATGACTGGGGTAATAAATTTGAAAATTGAATGTTAATCTTCATCTGGTCGAACATTCTTCAACCCTTGGACAGTGGTGCCATGATTTATTCATAAAATTGTGTTCCATAAGACATGAGAATAATAAAAAAAGAAGGGATGATCAGGAGAGCCAGTTTCCAGAAAAATCTCAAAAATATATTTTTTTTTAATTTGTCCTTAAGCTTGGCTACTGTGTGACATTTTTCACATTCCTTTCATAGGATCAGAATTTAAGGATTTTAGACAATTGGTTTACCTTCCCCAGCTATTTTCAGACTTTGGCTACTCAGCAAAATTTTTGTTTTGGTGATTGTTGGTCAAACCAAAATGCATATAAGCATACAAAAATTTCCCGGACTTGTCACGGGATGGAATTCAACCCACCGCAATCCAAGGGTTAACCCATATAATTGCATTAATAGTTTTTAGCATTGACATACTTGAAGGTAATTATTAGATTATTGTGCGTGCAAAATTTGATGCCTGACAGTAAAGCAATTGAAAAGGAAGCCTGTAATACCTTGAGCCATAAGCTCAAGGTATTTTGAGGTACTGAATGAACTTTTTTGTTTGATTTTCGTTAAGAAATTTAAATCTCCTTTTTAAGGACTTTTTCATGAAAGGATTTGAATTTATCCTGAAAGTGTGATAAGTGGTGGAATTTAAATTCAAAGTGAAGAAACATGGGCAGCAATTGCTTGATTGCAGAATATGTTTAAATGGCAATATCAAAGCATGTATTGCAGTCTATATGGGAAACTGTAAGTTCTCAAAACTGGAATCAAATGAATAACTTCAAGCACACTATAACTTTTTATTGAGGGGGTCGCTCAATCTTTTAGACCGTGAATTTAATTGCCAAAAACGTGTCCAAAATCCTTTCTTGTCCCCCTTTTTTCAACAGAAAGAGATATTGTCTATACTCAGTATAATTTAAAGTTGCTTCTTATCCGTCGCGAGAATTTGTATCGCATAGAAGAGGCTTTAGACGCACAAATTTTTATGTTTATCATATGTGAAATCGATCCCTGTAAAAAATTGGAAAATTCTTCGATTGAAATTAAAACAGCAGACTTTGAATTCGTAGAGTTAGAAAAATGTATTCGTCCGATTTCAACGTTCGGTAACGATTTATAACAAACGCGTCAGCTGGCATTAATCAAAAAGAGGAATCGTTCTTTTTTTGCTATTCGTTCCTTCAACTTTCCAAATAAATAATATAATGGCTCAAGTTGTACTTCGGATAACACGCATCGACAAAAGGCATCCACTCAAGATGATCGAAATGCTGGAATTCACTGCTGGTGACGATGGCATTCAAATTCTGCTCCTCATCTTCACTCAACACACGTACGATCAGTCAAAAACTTATCAAATTCATCAACAAAATCGTCACGGGAATCAGGACGTAATTAGTCAAGAAACTCGTTCTCGGCGTGTTGACGGATGCTGGACTTCTAGGTCGGTTATTAAACGTGCCGAACCAGTGCTGTTGACCTGGCCAAGACCGGTAGTAGGTAAGCATCCGAAGCCACAACAGAGAAAGCACGTTAAGACGCGGTTAAAACAGAGAGTGCTCGGCGTTGTAGTTGTTGAGCCAATTTTTCTGTTTGGTTGACAGGAGTTCTGCGCAAATCAGCTTCGGCTCGAATGGGACGAAGGTGACGGGTTCCAGTCCAAGGTAAGGACCATCGAAATTTCTCTGCGAGAAAAAGCGATAAATTAATCCAAAAATTAATTCATTTAACTATTCACTCAATTATAGACCGCACTTCATTGCAGAAAATTACCTAGAAGGAATCATGTTTATTCTATATACTGTAATTCAAAATAATTCTACATAATTCATGTACTCAATATTGTACACCTGCCAAAATTGGAAAATGGTACTATTGAAAAAATACATAATCAAAAGCTCTTATTTTCTTCCCTTCCAAGTTTATAATCTCCATTATCTCATATAGCATTGCCTTAAAACAAAATTGTTTATACAGTACCTCATTCTGCATAGAATTTCAATATTTTTAATAGGAGAGTTGTAAAATTTAGCTTGCATGCAGGTCACATTTTTAGTGAATTTTTTTTTCCTCAAAACGTTCAGCGTCTAAAAAAGTTTTTCATTTTTGTTGTTGTCAACAATCAGAGAATGACTTATTAGGTAGTAAATATATTTATTTACAATATCTGTTCTCCTTTCTCTTTCCCCATAAATCATATTTGCGTACAATATAGTGAAAATATAAAATTTTAGAAGCGTTAGTTTCTGATTACATCTGCATTTTCATTCACAACTTATCGCGGATTTTGAAAAGGAGTATCGCGGGTTATTGAGCGTTGAAAAGTTATTTTAAAGGAATTTATCCAAATCCATGTTTGAAAAGTATATATATTTGATCTCTGGGATCATAGGAAGAGTTCTCAGCAGCTGTCATTGACAAATGAAATTGTTATTCCCTCTTATGTTGCTTTCACAACGATAAACCTGGAACAGTTAATCACAAGATCAAATTTATGTTGTTGAATTACTGGGTTACACGTTTGAAAAAAAAAACATTCAATTTTAACTCACCGGCAGATTTTTCTCCACAACCGTGACGATCGTCTCCAATCGTATACCGAACTTTCCATCTTCATAATACCCAGGTTCTGTAATTTGTTCCACCGAAACCAAAATAAATATAAGGAATCCAAAGATATTTTCCTATTGTCAACTATTATAGAATTCAAATCGAACTTCACCGAAAGCAATCCAGGACATTTCACGAAGCCGCCTTCAATCCAGTTATTGCGTAAAACGAACTGTCACCCACGAAAATTGGCACAAGGACGACAATCACTCACCAACAGATCGTGTTGCCCCCACCTCAAACGCAGAACTCAAAGCTATACGCAGCCAAACCACACGTGGTCAAGTAAAAAAAAGAGACGTATAGAGTGTGAATCTTTCAAAAATTCAGCATGCAGAAAATAGCGATAGCATAAGCCTAGATGAGTTATTAGCCTGTGCAACAGATAAGGAAAAACCAGGCTGTATAGAATGCTTTGAGACAGCATACAGATAGAGTTTATATGGGGAACACACCATTTGAGAAAAATTGATTCTTCTCCAACTTGTGCGGCTCATTGCTGTATATCCTGAGTTGAATTGGAGCTGGTTTTCGATTTAAAAATATTAAAGAAAAAGAAAAGAGCTGGCATCATTGAAGATCTTTCCACAATTTCATTTGGAGGAGATTTTTAATCACGCTAAGAAATGCTAAAAGCTTCAATGCTTTTAGCGTCGACCAACCAAAAATTATTTCGTGAAACTTCATGATTTTGAGTTTTACATAAAAATACTTTTATCTGACTTTACGAAACGCGAAGTATGCAAAAGGGAGATTCATCATCCGTTTTGTCGTAAATATCCGATTCCTTAATAAACTTTTACAAAAAAAGATCTCTCTTGAAAAGTCTTCGGAAAATCTAGAAAATTCTTTGTAAAATCTAGTTCTCTTGGTTTCGAAATAATACTGAAAGAGCAGCTTCCAGTTTCCATATCTTTCCGCGAGTCAAAATCAAGTTATACTTTCTTGTATGACTTTATTGCGTTTTTTTTCAAGTTCAGGAAAATTATTTTATAATTTCCAAATATTATTATTTTATAATTTCCACCAGTCGATGCAGATCGACCATGTTTTTAGTACCTTCATGGACTCCTAAAAACATTCCTATTCCATGACCAGTTCCATGCCTGTAGTTGAGTCCGACATTGAACAAGTGTTGTCTGGCGACAAAGTCAACAGCGACATCTGTGGTGCCCTTCGGGAACACGGCCATTGCCAAATCAATGGCTCCCATGAGCACCCTGGTGTAAGCTTCTCTTTGAAAGTCAGTGGGGGTACCAAAATGCAACGTCCTGGTGACATCTGTGGTGCAATCTAAACATACAAGATGTGAAAAACGTTTACACATCACAATTGTGGAATAATTAGATCCCCAATTAAATAATGTGTGTCAAGTTATCTAGAATGCTCTGGAATAATTGGATTGGCCTGCCGTTAGATGGCAGTCCATGTTAATTGAATATTTGAACCATTAATTTATCCATTTCAGCCAATCAGGTGCAGCAGTGCAGATTCCTGGAAGGGAGAGAGTGAAAACCATATAAGTTCACTCTTCCAACATTTTTTTATATTCCTTATTCCTGAGTCAGTCTGCTGCCAGTTATCATTCAAAATGTTTTTGTTATTTTTACTTGTGTGTTCTGTGAATTAATTATGGGGAGAAGTGAAATACATTTATCTTTTTCATCTTTTTAAGATTTCCTAAATCCTAAATCTAAATCCCCAGCTGAACCCCACAGCTGAATGATTTGTTTTATTTTTTGAATTGATCCTTTTCTTGTCTCCTTTCTTAATCCTCAATTACAGCAATATACAGTAAAGCAGATTTTGAAAATCTGGGAGAAAATTGCTTGGCTTGAAAAAAAAAACATTCCAATTTTACTGGTAAGTTTAAAATCATGTCCGATTGTGGCATTTGTATGCCTCTCAATCTTTGGCAAGTTGACTGAAATTTTATGAAGTACATTTCCGAATAGGCTGCAGTGAAAAATGTACTGAACACCATATAACTTCATACAAGGGTTTAAAAAAAGTCTGCCCTTTTCTCCCTGATTGATACCAAACTCAGTCTTTGCACTCGAAAGGAGTTAAGTTACAAGTCACCTCAGATCTTATATTGTCGGTTTTATAGACAAGACTTCTTTAAAGTCGAACAACCTACCTTTCAAACGTTAGACCTGAATAAAAAATCTTTTGTAAATTTTTTTCTGGACAATTCTGGGTGTGAATGCTCATTGTTAGCCAGATTAGTGCTTGTTAGTATGGGGCAATAACTTATTTTTTGATACCCAATAGGAATTTCTTATACATGAGATGGTTTAAGAAACGGACAAATCCATCCTGGCTGGGTATAGTCTCACTATTTCTTCTCCCGAGTCATTATGCGTTGAAGTCGAGGAACCTAGATGTCGCTTCAGAAGAGATGAAAGTATGCAAATCCAAGACAGACACGCACTTATTCGAAGTTGGAACCCACTCTTGAACATTTTTCTCCAGGAAAAAAAAAATGTATTATTCGGAAAACTCGTTGCAGATCTTCAGTAATTGTATGTTCGCGTCAGCATGTATAAATGCTGAAATTTTCTGATGTTCTATTTTTTTCCATGATGATTGAGCATACTTTTTAATGCATGAACTTCATTTTCGCCTCCAAAAGTTATCAATTGACGCAGATGAAATCAAAATTGGGAGATTCTCGTTATCACAAATTTGGGGGGGGGGGGGGATGAAATACAGTACCTTTGTATTGTCCTCCGGAGTCAAGAAGGTACATGTTGTCTGTCACAATTCGTTTGTTTGTCTTCTCTTCTGGCTTGTAGTGAATTATGGCTCCATTTGAGCCTATACGTCTTTAACGAAGCTTCGAGTTAGGGTATAACAACCAGACGAAGGAAGACTTAAGGAGGTCAAAAGATCGTCGTGACTAGAGTAGGGTCATTAGCGGTCGATGCTGGACTTCACTACATCTAACTGTTCATGAATCACCCATAATTGAAAATGTGTTCAAATTTTTCAAGGAATGGGCTTGTCAGATTAAGACCTTCCTGGAGTTTCATCCTTTAAAAAATCTAAGGTCTATAGGAACTCAGTTAATTCAACCCTTTCGGGCATCTCGGTAAATTGCATGGAATTCAATTTCTAGATCAAACAATAAAAACAATGCTTGTGAAATAGATTAAATTGCATTCGGATTCCTTTTCTTCTGAAACGAGACATATTTTTTCGCGGAAACTTTTTGCAGATGACATTTTTAAAATGAGTTAACGTACCGCTTGTAGTGAGTGTACTTTATTCATCCGAATAAGAAATCGATCAGCAATAGATATTTTAAAAGTGTAATTTAAAAAACGATGCAGTAATAAATCCAGAAAGGAGAAAGACGTACAGATGACCCAAACAAAATTACCATATATGCACGTAATAATCTTGAAACCTTATTTTCTCGCATTTTAGGTCTAAAATCTGACTCGAAATATATGTGATGAAGTTTTTTCCATACATTTTTGAAATTCGGGTGCGCATTTTACGTGACTCACAACAGAACTCCGTCGAGACATAAATTCAGCTATTTAGAACCTACAATATCACTGTACTCATTTTATACAATACAGTTTTAAGCTCAAATAAAGTTAATTCCACTTTTTTCTTATCATGTTTGTTTCACACGTCAATCCATGATTGCCCGTGTGTCTGTTACAGTATTTCTGATTTTACGTCTTAATAAGAAAATTTAAAGTCGCTTTTTCTTTGGTCTTCAAGTTTTCGAATGACTATAGCAAACGTTTAGTAAGAAACTCCAGATTTTAAAGTAGGAAGGTCTTGAACATTACTTTCATTCAAGTCAGAATGCCTATTTTTATCTACTGCAGTTTTTTTTTAATACAGTATTACTGCAAGAGTTTCAGTTGCACGTCTTTTGACCCCGAGCCAGAATATGTCCCTATCTAAAAATGCATATGAAAGGAGTTGTAATAGCTCCACACGGAGAGTGAGTTCCATGACATATTATTTTAAAATATTATAGTAAGATATTATTTTGAGATGACAGAAATAAATAAAAAATGTAGCACCCACGGGAAGTTGTGCAAAATTTGTTTTCCCATGTTTTGCGTGAGTACCTGTTAAATCAACGGCCTTTTATGTTTCTCTCACCCCGGATTCCAGAACTTCCAGAAACTCGATCAAAGTTGCAGCATCCCTGATCTCACATCTCCTGATATTGGCAATTTCCACCTCGTTCTTTCTGGCCTTGTGGAACAGAACAGGCGAAGGAGCAAAGGTAAATTTGAGACTTCCTCTGGTCAACTCTTCGTAGATTGCGAAAGAAGCTCCACCAGAATAACTGTATCTGGAAGGAATGAGTATTTTCTGGTAGGTTTTCGTCCTCGTTTGTCCCAGGAATTCGAAGAACTTGTCGTAGTTGGACAGTTTGACGCAATTGGGACCCGTTTCGCAGCCCTCAGACTTCAAATGGGCCTTGACATCATTTGTGACCTGCAGAAAATTACATAGAATAGGAAGATTACGAGGTACAAAAGGTCAAAACTGGATACCTTGGTATATTTCGTTGCATCACGCGCTTTTCCAGAACATTCTTTTCTAAAATGTTTGCGAAAACGTGATTTCAAGTTGGGGGAATAAATTTACGAAGGTGTCGATAAAAATCAACGTCATGCCAAAAGACAAATTAAAATAGTACCAGCTAATAATTAATCTAAGCTTAGAACAGCATTTCAACCATCAAAGATTGAACGACAATAACGAAATCATCCATTTCCATGACTTTATTCATATAAATTCCGCTTTTATCCCTTAAAAATCTCAAGCAAACAAACCTTTAGCCAGACAAAAAGGGAAATATGTAAAAGAGTTATAATAGTGTTTTTCGGTAAAACGCGTTATAATAAACGGACACAGTAAGTTATACTCGTCCAGATTTTTCTTTAGAAAAGTTCATGACATTAAGGACATAATGTACACATACAAAAATAACAAAAATTCTACCGCAAATAAATGGAAAGGAATTCGTTCCTCGGAGAATATATTTCCGTGAAATAAGGATTAGATAAATAATCAAATATGGGTCATGCAAAGAATTATTTTACTGAGCCAATTCTTGTGTCATGTTTTCAAAAGGATTTATTGGCTCTTCCCGAAGTTTTTGAGACTTCAGGATTATATTCTGAAAGGTGCACGTACCAAAGTGGATTGGCATGCCAAAAGATAAATCGCAAAACCATCTGGTGGCAGTTAAGTTCTCAAAAGGATGGTACAGCTGTCAGTGAGAACATAAATTTATTTATGAAGAATATTAATATTGAAAAATATTCGTTTCGTAGAGGGTCTATAGTTTTTCCGCCGGATTTCAACTGTTCTAAAAAGTTGTCGATTTTGGAACACACACTTGATTGCTCGGCCTCGTATACGAGTGAATGAAAAAGACGATGTGCAATTTCAAAAGTCCGCGCTGTAACGAAAATTTCGCAGACGAAAATCTCACCTTGGCCGGATTGACAAACAAGGAAAGTGAAGTCATATCAAGGATCAAATATGCCTTGAAAACGGGGGTATTCGGGAGATCTGAACCCCTCAAGTTCAAAAGCCAAGCGATTTCATCCAACGATCTGTTTTGCTACCGCAGCAAAGGAGGAACGACCTCGAGAAGAGATTGCAAGTAGTGAAACAGAAGGGTCCTAAAAGGACTATGAATTCAAAAAAAAAAAAACTTGAATGGATGAAAAGATGCATATTTTTTGTCGAAAGTAAATGTGGATAAACCCGTACCAGCAAATTGGAAACTGAGAGGATAAATAGTGTCCTTCGGGCATTCGGGTTGAGACGTGCTCCAGACTTCATCAACCAGATTGCTGGGAATCGATTTCAACTGCAGATTTTTGTCAGCTGTTCAAATCAACGTATAATAAAAAACGTTTCAGAACTCAAAACGTGTCTAGAAAAAGTTCGTTTGTTCAGAGACATTAGTACAGCATGTGATTTTTGGAAAATTTTCAGAATTCGAAACGTGTCTAGAAAAAGTTCGTTTGTTCAGAGACATTAGTACAGCATGTGATTTTTGGAAAATTTTCAGAATTCGAAACGTGTCTAGAGTTAGCTGCTTGGAAACATCTAAACTGAACCTTTGCTCAGTATTTCCCATTAAATGTTGCAGAAATAAATTCAATCATTTATTAAGGGACAAGGCTTTTGAAGTCATTGTTTGAGCCAAAAGCTTGTGCATCAGTGATATAAGAATCTGGCATGAGGGTTTTCCAGATTCTTATCACTAAAGAAAAAGTTAGGCTCAGAAAAGTGAGAATATCTCAAAATCTGTTAGTCAGATCAATTTTTATATGATTACATAAAATTAGAGAACATCTTGAGCTTTAATTTTGGACCTTCAGGATTATTTTCAGTTGAAAATTGGCAGAGCTATGCACTTTGGATTTTGTGCATTGTGATTTGCAACATACCCAAATCATGTTTTATTTGGCAATTTTATTTATTTTGGAGCCAAATTTTCACTCCACAAGGCAAGGTTTTATTTTCTGATTGTGCGTGTGGTCTTGTCTCTTGATACCTGTGATCAGAGATAATAAGAAGTCCTCTTTTAACATCCAAGGAGTGAAGATGCTCCACCTTCCTTTATTTTTGCAGTTATAAATGTAGATTTGCACTTTAAATTTAAATCCCTTGGAGGCTGGGTAACTGCCTCAGCACTCAGATGTATCTTGCACCTGGAATGTGTTTTTTGCTGCTTAAAATCTGCAATGATTGAATAAACAATGAAATGTTCATTGCTCATGACCACAGTTGACAGCATTAATTTTGTTAATGTTTTGCAAAACTCAGATTCCCTATTCATTCTAGAATTATGAATATATCAAAGTCCTGACTTCCTGAGTGCATCAGGCTCAAGTAGTGCTCAAGAAATTATTTTAAACTTGTAGACAAACGCATAAATGAGTGAACGTCAGTTTTTTTTACATTTCATGTTCGAAATTCAAAAAATAAAGTATCACGTACGAAAAATGTACGTACAGTACTTGAATACCTCCTCAATTCCAACCGCACAACATCGGCAGGATTGTGTTCAGTTTTTAAGAACTTAATTTCGGTGAAATTGGTCTCAATTTAGCTTTTTTATGCCATCGTATATCCTATTCATGAAACAAATAAGGTCTTTCAATGATGTCCACGGAATTATTTTAAAAGTTTAGACAATTTGATCCACATGGCGGAATGATTCCGCTGTTGATTTTTGACAAAAATCAAAATGATGACGGAAAATTTACTTAATTCCTTCCTCAGGTCCAACCACACTTTGGCAGACATCAACTTGGGATCAGCAGCAACTTCCGTGTTGGCTTCGAGCACAGTTCCGAGCCATTCCGAAATCGTGGGGANAGCTAATAATTAATCTAAGCTTAGAACAGCATTTCAACCATCAAAGATTGAACGACAATAACGAAATCATCCATTTCCATGACTTTATTCATATAAATTCCGCTTTTATCCCTTAAAAATCTCAAGCAAACAAACCTTTAGCCAGACAAAAAGGGAAATATGATTTTCTCAATATTATCACAAAAAGCCATTTTGCGCAATATTATTTGCCTGTGTCATTCAATATGAGCAGGTCTAAAAAGAAATCTTTTCAAGTACTGTAATTCCTGTATTACATGTGTATGTTTTTCAACAAAAATTCTACCGCAAATAAATAGAAAGGAATTCGTCCCTCGGAGAATATATTTCCGTGAAATAAGGATTAGATAAATAATCAAATATGGGTCATGCAAAGAATTATTTTACTGAGCCAATTCTTGTGTCATGTTATCAAAAGGATTTATTGGCTCTTCCCGAAGTTTTTGAGACTTCAGGATTATATTCTGAACGGCGCACGTACCAAAGTGGATTGGCATGCCAAAAGATAAATCGCAAAACCATCTGGTGGCAGTTAAGTTCTCAAAAGGATGGTATTGGTCAGTCAGAACATACATTTATTTATGAAGAATATTAATATTCAAAAATAATCGTTTCCTAGACTAGAGGGTCTATTTTTCCGCAGGATTTTAACTGTTCTAAAAATTTGTCAATTTTGGAACACACACTTGATAATTTGGCCTCGTACGTGTGAATGAAAAAGACGATGTGCAGAAGTCCGCGCTGTACCGAAAATGTTTGCACACGATAATCTCACCTTGGCCGGATTGACAAACAGGGAAAGTGAAGTCATATCAAGGATCAAATATGCCTTGAAAACGGGGGTATTCGGAAGATCTGAACCCCTCAAGTTCAAAAGCCAAGCGATTTCATCCAACGATGACAAAACGATGGCGTCGTTTCCTCCTTGCTGGAGCTCTTCTCTAACGTTCATCACTTTGTCTTCCCAGGATTTTCCTGTATGAATTCAAAAAAAAAAAAACTTGAATGGATGAAAAGATGCATATTGTTTGTCAAAAGTAAATGTGGATCAACCCGTACCAGCAAATTGGAAGCTGAGAGGATAAATAGTGTCCTTCGGGCATTCGGGTTGAGACGTGCTCCAGACTTCATCAACCAGGTTGCTGGGAATCGATTTCAACTGCAGATTTTTGTCAGCTGTTCAAATCAACGTATAGTACAAAATGTTTCAGAATTCGAACAGTGTCCACAAAAAGTTAGTTTTTTCGGAGACATTAGTAAAGCGTGGGATTTTTGGAAATTTTTCAAAATTCGAAACGTGTCTAATAAAGTTAGTTGTTTGGAAACACATAAACTGAACCTTCGCTCAGTATTTCCCATTAAATGTTGCAGAAAAAAATTCAATCATTTATTAGGGGACAAGGCTTTTGAAGTCACTGGTTGAGCCAAAAGCTTGTGCATCAGTGAGATAAGAATCTGCCATGAAGGTTTTCCAGATTCTTATCGCCAAAGAAAAAGACCTTGGTTCTGAGAATATCTCAATATCTGTTGGTCAGATCAATTTTTATATGATTACATGAAATCAGAGAACATCTTGAGCTTAAATTTAGGACCTTTTGGATTATTTTCAGTTGAAAATTGGCAGAGCTGTGCGCTTTGGATTTTGTGCATTGTGAGTTGCACCTATCCCAAATCATTTTTTTATTTGGCAATTTTATTTATTTTGGAGCCAAATTTTTATTCCACAAGGCAAGGTTTTATTTTCTGATTGTGTGTGTGGTCTTGTCTCTTGATACCTGTGATCAGAGATAATAAGAAGTCCTCTTTTAACATTCGAGGAGTGAGGATGCTCCAGCTTCCTTTATTTTTGCAGCCATAAATGTAGATTTGCACTTTAAATTTAAATCCCTTGGAGGCTGGGTAACTGCCTCAGCACTCAGATGTATCTTGCACCTGGAATGTGTTTTTTGCTGCTTAAAATCTGCAATGATTGAATAAACAATGAAATGTTCATTGCTCATGACCACAGTTGACAGCATTAATTTTGTTCATGTTTTGCAAAACTCAGATTCCCTATTCATTCTAGAATTATGAATACGAGTATATCAAAGTCCTGACTTCCTGAGTGCATCAGGCTCAAGTAGTGCTCAAGAAATTATTTTAAACTTGTAGACAACCGCATCAATGAGTGAACATCAGTTTTTTTTTTACATTTTATGCTTGAAATTATAAAAAAAATTGTATCACGGAAAATTTACATACTTGAATCCCTCCGCAATTCGAACCGCACATCAGCAGAATTGTTTAAAGTTTTTTAAAACCTAATTTCGGTAAAATTGGTTTGAATTTAGGTGTTTAGCTGGTTTATGCCTTCGTGTCCCTAATATTCATGAAATAAGCGTATTTCAATGATGTACACGAAATGCTTTTAGACATTTAGACAAATTGATCCGCTGTTGAATTTGGACAAACATCAAAATATACTGCCTTTTAAATGAATTAAGGAAGGAGTCCAGGTTGGTGTGAAACCGTCTGTAGTTGAACCCTAGTCGTCGTTGAAGGCACAACCGAAGCTCGTGTCAAGGCTCGGTAAGGCTTTAGCACCCCTCCTTTTATATAGAAATAAAGATGCGGCATTTGTATCGTGGGCATTCAATTTTTTTTTCCACAGGATATGATTTCGAAGCTCTCACTCCGTTTTGGCCGACTTTCATCAGAATCCAATTGCAGTCCAGTTCTTCTTCAGCTTGCAAAAAGTATCGCCCATCGGTCCACAAAGCAGCCTTTTCCAAAGTGATGACCGCTGTTCCAGCTGACCCACTGAAACCTGAAATGAACTCTCTCCTGGCATCGCAAGGATGCACATATTCGCTCTGAAAGCATTAAAACTAATTTTTAAAAAATATCTCTCGAAAGACTTTTCAAAAATATCACCAAATGATGCAAAGGCGCATTAAATTTTAAAAACACACATGGAAAAATGGTTTCCCAAAAAATGGACAAATATTTTGGAAAAACATTTCTGATGCTTTCCTTATTATTGTAGGATGACTGTGACGTACAGTATTCTCAAATCAGCTGGACGAGGGAATGAAATGTTCGCATCTTTTGTTTTTAAGGATTCAAAAAACTCGAAATGTTGACGACCTGAAACTTTGGTCATTTATAGACGTACTGTAATGCGTGGAGACAAGCAGAAACGTTTATTTTTAGTGTTTTCTGAGGTATCGAACGACATTTTTAAAATATTGAAAACCGTTTCAACAATTTTTTGAAAGTTCAGATCATACTCAAGATTTTTTTAGTTCTTTCGTGAAATGGTTCACACACAAATAATTAGACGAACGGAATAGTCAGAGTAATCAAAAACCACTTCCTTTGGAACAGCCTGATGTCCGGTAAAATGGAAAAATATTTTGAAAACTGTTTCAATAATTTTTCCGAGATCATACCATGCTCGAGCTTTTACAATGCTTGCTTCAAATAGAAAAAAAAATAATAATTAGACCATCTAGTGGCAGTTTAATCAAAAGCAAATGTCCTTCAA
Source organism: Notodromas monacha (assembly GCA_905338405.1). Taxonomy (NCBI): domain Eukaryota; kingdom Metazoa; phylum Arthropoda; class Ostracoda; order Podocopida; family Cyprididae; genus Notodromas; species Notodromas monacha. Next base: position 99,368 of record CAJPEX010000103.1, on the reverse strand, counting down.
AACTACCGGATATTGTACAGCAATAATGGAAGAATACTTCAATATACTTTGGATCTAGGACAAATCAAGACAGACAATTTCAAACAGGGCCAATTCAAGACATGATCAATTTGAGACAGAAACTTTTGGAGACAGGGATAATCTAAGACAGGGACAATTTGAGACAGAAGCATTTTCAAAATAACTTTCCTTTGTTTTCCTGAATTTCTTATGTTGAGGGTGTGAAAAGGAGCAAAATTTGCACTGTTTGGTCAAAAGGTGTGCTAATTTTTATTTGGGATAGTCTGAAATAGTCCCTCTCACGAATTTCCTGATTCAATTCTACTATAGTCTCAATTTGTCCTGAGCACACAATAATTCACCAATAGTTTTGTACTTTCAAAAAATTTTCCATGCGTCAAATGTAAGGAAATGTAAAATATGTATTTTACATTGTTATTTGAAACTGCGAGTCGTTGAAAAAAAAATAGTTCCTTTGAATTGCGATTTTTTCGCCATGTGCACGAAGACCCACGGTTGCTGGACACTGTAAATACCGTAGAGATCGGCTGAGTGTATATAAAGTACAATATACTACGGTGCAAGTATTGTACTGCACTTTAAAGTTTTTAATTTGCAACGGAATCGAGAAATAAATGAGGAATGATCCTCTTGCCTGATGAGCATCGTCAGTGGGCACGATGTAAGCCCCGATCCCGGCGGACAAGAATCGGACCCGCAGTTTGTTTATGTACTCGGTCGTGTTGACTTGCTTATTATTATTGCCGCCGTTGTCTACAAATTCTCGGTCGTCCGTCGTGTTGCCGCTGCAGCTGGGGCGTCCCCCCGACGACATCTTCTTGATGGCGTCCCTTCTGGTCCGGGAGTCGCCCAACACGGACATGCCGCTGTTGGTGAGGCCCGGAAGNAAATATCACCAAATGATGCAAAGGCGCATTAAATTTTAAAAACACACATGGAAAAATGGTTTCCCAAAAAATGGACAAATATTTTGGAAAAACATTTCTGATGCTTTCCTTATTATTGTAGGATGACTGTGACGTACAGTATTCTCAAATCAGCTGGACGAGGGAATGAAATGTTCGCATCTTTTGTTTTTAAGGATTCAAAAAACTCGAAATGTTGACGACCTGAAACTTTGGTCATTTATAGACGTACTGTAATGCGTGGAGACAAGCAGAAACGTTTATTTTTAGTGTTTTCTGAGGTATCGAACGACATTTTTAAAATATTGAAAACCGTTTCAACAATTTTTTGAAAGTTCAGATCATACTCAAGATTTTTTTAGTTCTTTCGTGAAATGGTTCACACACAAATAATTAGACGAACGGAATAGTCAGAGTAATCAAAAACCACTTCCTTTGGAACAGCCTGATGTCCGGTAAAATGGAAAAATATTTTGAAAACTGTTTCAATAATTTTTCCGAGATCATACCATGCTCGAGCTTTTACAATGCTTGCTTCAAATAGAAAAAAAAATAATAATTAGACCATCTAGTGGCAGTTTAATCAAAAGCAAATGTCCTTCAAAACTACCGGATATTGTACAGCAATAATGGAAGAATACTTCAATATACTTTGGATCTAGGACAAATCAAGACAGACAATTTCAAACAGGGCCAATTCAAGACATGATCAATTTGAGACAGAAACTTTTGGAGACAGGGATAATCTAAGACAGGGACAATTTGAGACAGAAGCATTTTCAAAATAACTTTCCTTTGTTTTCCTGAATTTCTTATGTTGAGGGTGTGAAAAGGAGCAAAATTTGCACTGTTTGGTCAAAAGGTGTGCTAATTTTTATTTGGGATAGTCTGAAATAGTCCCTCTCACGAATTTCCTGATTCAATTCTACTATAGTCTCAATTTGTCCTGAGCACACAATAATTCACCAATAGTTTTGTACTTTCAAAAAATTTTCCATGCGTCAAATGTAAGGAAATGTAAAATATGTATTTTACATTGTTATTTGAAACTGCGAGTCGTTGAAAAAAAAATAGTTCCTTTGAATTGCGATTTTTTCGCCATGTGCACGAAGACCCACGGTTGCTGGACACTGTAAATACCGTAGAGATCGGCTGAGTGTATATAAAGTACAATATACTACGGTGCAAGTATTGTACTGCACTTTAAAGTTTTTAATTTGCAACGGAATCGAGAAATAAATGAGGAATGATCCTCTTGCCTGATGAGCATCGTCAGTGGGCACGATGTAAGCCCCGATCCCGGCGGACAAGAATCGGACCCGCAGTTTGTTTATGTACTCGGTCGTGTTGACTTGCTTATTATTATTGCCGCCGTTGTCTACAAATTCTCGGTCGTCCGTCGTGTTGCCGCTGCAGCTGGGGCGTCCCCCCGACGACATCTTCTTGATGGCGTCCCTTCTGGTCCGGGAGTCGCCCAACACGGACATGCCGCTGTTGGTGAGGCCCGGAAGTCCGTCCTCTTCCGCTGACGGGTGCATCGGAAGCACGCAAGCGGAAACTACAGGATGTGGGCCACCAAAAAAATAAAAGTGAACCGATTTTTTTTAATGACATTATCTCAGTATAGCGAATCAAGCTACAGCAACGAGAAAATCGCCAAATAAAAGCTGGTTCGATTTCCTTTCAATAAGTAGTATGTGCTTTTATATGTAACCCTCATGATTGCAAAATTTTTTTCTTCTGGATAACTGAATTGCTCTAAATCTGTTTCACTCTTTAACCACAATGGTCATGCAGCCATCACTTTTGCCATCATTGGTCATCTTTTAATAAGTTCCCATTTTCTGATCATCACAATATCAGAAGACCCAAAAATGACAACAAAAAATGTACTGCTGTATATTATGGAAATGAGCCCCACCTGACCATGGTGGTTAATAAAGAGGAAATTTGGGTTTTGTTGCTGTAGCTCAAGTTTCAACTGAGCTGTTGTAAGGCAAAAATTAGTTCTCTTTTTCTTGGTCTACCCTGTACTGTATATATATCCATGCATAATAAAATTCACGGATTATAGCCTTATAGGTGGGATACTTTCATACCGTTTTGATACTGTGCTTCACATGAAATTGTACTTGCGTTATAAGATTACACTGATCTTTTAAAGGCGCGATGCCAAATTTAATTGCTAATGTATTAAAAATTTGACTGCTTTGGTAGCGAAAGAAATGTTTTTTTTGCAGTCGCACCTCTCGCAGAAATTCAACTTGAGGTCGATTAGAGTTAGGGAGGTATTAATAGAGAACTAGGTCAGAAAATGCTTGCTGCATATTTTAAAGAAGAAGTAATTAGGGCTGAAAATGTAGCTGCAGCTGTTTGTAGTGTGTCCAAAAGCTACATTATTCCAAAACCTACATTATTCCAACTATACATAAATAGGGCTAGCCACCGGAAACTGCAGAAAAAAATTATTTTAGAGGATTTCAGAGCCTTAAGCCAGGATATTATGGATTAAATAAAGTTGCTCATTTTTCTTCCCAAAAGCATTACGTTTTAAATTTCCTGTCATTCCTTGTCTTTAACAATTTCTAGTTAAAGATGTTCACAGTTGAAACATTTTGAGTCAATGGGGTTCAAGATACAAAGCTTTTAATGGACTTTGAACAGGGACTCGAAAAATAAAATTGAGCTGGGGAGGTTTGAGTTTAAGAGGTCCGACTATTGCATTAGGTTGTATTTGAAATTTTATTTATCTTCTGTAATCCACTTATATCTGGAGAACTATTTTATCTGCATTTTTTTCTTTCCTGCGAACAATTCGACAATGACGCTTTATAAATTATATCTGTATAGACGAATATTTCATCCACTATGACTTCGATTATCCTTGTAACTGATATTGCTGACCCTGATGAGAGCAAATAAAAATAAGTGAGAATCATGTCATTTGAGCACTAATCGTAGGTGATGCTGGTCTTCAAAATTAAATTACGGCATTTTCTATTTGTAAAAGAAATTAGGACCAAATTACACTCACGCGATAGCTTCTGTATCATGTCAAGATTTTATATCTTTGACATAATCTGAAAATAAACAAGTTCAACGTTCGGCACGTTTCGAACATGAATCAAGAAACAATTTTTGAAGAAACCACCACATGCTGCTATTTTTCAAAAATTTTACATCCTTCTAATAAATACAAATTTCCAGCAGAAATTCAGAAGTCCTCATGATTCAACGGGTTCCGGGATTTTCGTAATTTGAAAAACTATCTATAATTCTTAAATTAGCAAGCTAATATTTTCTTATTTCTCTTATACGTTTAAAATTCGAAGATTACATTGTTTTGAACTTTATTTTTAATCAAACAACAGTTGATTTACCATGCATAAACAATTATTAATAGCGAAAAATAGAAAAAATGTCAAAATAATCCGTTGTGCCAATTTCTGACATAATTGGTTGTCGAAATTAAATGAATCCAACAAAATAATTTAAAAGAAGGAGAAAATTCTGCCTGCATTGAAGATATAGCGGGAAGATGCGTCATGATTTTCCTGGGCAAGGCCGAGTCTTCAGAATGTTAATGAACCAATGCTTGAATAATCGAGAAAGTCTTTGGATACTTAAACATCAGAAGCCTCTTTTGTGGGCATGTAATTTCAATTTTTTATTCCCAAAATTAATAATTCGATTTATTCTTCGATTTTTGTGAACACCGCGGAAAACGTGAATTCCAGAATGAAACGGGGACTTGAAAAACTCGGGGGGTGAAAAAATTCATCAAATTTGTTTCTTATTTTGTCAGGAATTTGCATAATAAATCATCTGCTTCTTCATCTTGCGTGTCGAGTCAAAAGTTCAATAACCACTTGTAAACTTTATTTTTTCTCGATCTACTGTATATATATAAAAACCAGAAAACGTGAGTTCCAGAAAGCGGATATTGTCAAACTCGGGTGGTAAACTTGTTTACCAAAGTTTCCATTCGGGAAAAATGAATTCAAGTTGCTCCATATTTTTTTTTCAGAGATTTGCATAATAAATCATCAGCTTCTTCACCTTGCATGTCGAGTCAAAGTTCAATAACCACTTGTAAGCTTTATTTTTTTTCGATCTACTGTATATATGTAAACACCAGAAAACGTGAGTTTCAGAAAGCGGATACTGTCAAACTCGGGTGATAATAATTGTTTACGAAAGTTTTAACTTATTTATTACGGAAAAATTCATTCAGCATCTTGAAATTTGCATTATTAAACCCCAGCTTTTTCGTCCTTTCATGCAGAGTCAAAATTTCGTTGAACCATCTGGTAAAGTTTCCAGTGTGTATACATGATGCGAACGAAGATTCATTTTGTTGCTGATATAGAAAAGCACAACAAAAAGAATTCCGCAGTAACTTTTCAAGGTGAAAATATCAATCTTTGATTCACAAAAACAAAAATGAACACAGCATATTGATCAATATTTTTTCCCTCGGAATAACGATCCAAAAAATGCCGCGATACGCGCACTTGCGGCAGCGGATCGTCTAGCTCTTTCTCGCGCGCAGTTGTTGGCTTCAAAAATCACCGACCGACCGACCTGAAACTCACTTGAAGCAGGTCAACTTCTATAAATAAACATTCCTTTATATTTTATCAATATCTGAATTCGGAATCAAAGCGATTAGTGCGCGAACGCGCAACGACGATGACGAGTAACATTCACACCGGCTTCTCGGGTGAGCATCGGGCGACTGACTCGGCGAATATTGCGGGTGCTAAGGCATGCGAACACCAGCCAACTGAGCGCCGTGGGGATGGGAGGAGAAATGGGCGCCACCCAACTGAGCGTCAGCTTAATGAACTGAATAACTGGTCTATACTTGATAAAGGAACACTTCTTATCACTACTCCTCAAATGAAATCAATTTATGCTATCACATTCTACTACATAAATGCTGGCAATCCCTTCTGTGACTCACATTTTCATTAATTTACACCCCCCCCCAGCCCTCAAAGTTATGTGATACTGTATCATGATATATCAAGTGATAATTTTTTACAGAATTTTACAAGGTTCCAGTAGGATCATGCACAAGATATAAAAATCGTGTCATGAGACATTTTCCGAATTCGTTGCAATAATGAATCAATTTCTCGTGTTTCATCCAGTTGTTTTCCTTACAAGAACTAAAATTGTTCTCCCCTTTTGCCCGTGTCTTTGAAAGGGGGTCATCCTAAATCATCACTTACTGATCTTAGCGCTGAGAAATAATTTTAATCGAAAGAAAATCACGGATTACCTCAGTGGAAAATTATACAGGTGTATGACTCTCTGTCTCTCTCTCTCTACAACAATCTTTTCTACCATGAATTTCTCTGTATAATGAATTTCTGTTTGGTCCCTTAGGGTTATCCACCCATATTATCAGGATTTGCTACAACAGAATTATCTCTACAATATTTTTTCTGGTCCCTTGACTTTTGTTTTGGAGGGAGTCCACCTATATGTAGAAGTTGGCAGCTTATTAAAATGAGTGAAATTATTTAATTGAAAAAGCTCAAAGGCTAATTTTTACTAGGAACAGAACACAGAGGTAAATACAATACTGTACTGTATTTTCAGAGATTGCAGGCAATCAAGTTTTCGCGGAAATAATATAGTTCCCAATGGCAATCACCTTATATATGCATTGGCTCTGAGTTATCCCTTACTCTCAGTTGTCCAACATAACGCTCAGTTGGTTGGTTCTTCTCAGTTTTCCCTGGCGCCCGTTCAGTTTTTTCATCTTGCTCAGCAGTTGGATGGAGCTCAGTTTTTTCCAATCAACTCAGATGTCTGGCGCACAGTTTGGAGCTTTCCATATACTGTATACAGTACAATAAGCGTATACAGTAGAGTAGAGTGAATCACCATACTGATCATTTCCCGGGTGCAGCAAGTCCAAGCTGCAAGATACGCACGCAGAGGATTGCGCCTAAATGAAGGAAAAAATGATTTTCATGAGACCTGCAGTAAGTACAGTCAAACCCCGTTTATGTGCCCCCAATTAGCCGCCAACGTTGGCAACTGCCAATTTATTCTGAAAAATTAAAAAAAATCCTTCCTAATGATAAAAAAAAATTGGAAACCCTGTAAAACTCAATCTGCAATAAGCTAAAATTATTGAGCACTTAACCCTTGGATGTTCTTTTTCTTTGTACTGCAGAGTCTGGATGGGGGGGGGGGGGGCAGCGCATTTCAGTTTGACCTAAGGTCAATGAAATGCTCCCAGTTTGAGGAGGCCTAAGTTGGGAAAATCCAAGAGACAAATTTTTCTATAGTTTCCAGGATTTTTCCATGCAAACCATATGCCATGAATGCAGGAAAAAAGCCACCCAGTGAGGGATTTTTTTTTCATTTATCATTCAAAATTTGCTGCAGCATTAGAAAAAAAATATTGGACTTTTTTCCAACTCACGCCTTCGTACAGAAGTAGGATTTTTAAATTCCCAGTGCTCAGTGGCACAAAATTTCACAAAAGTATCCCAACTTTGCTGCACAAAGGTTAAATATGCTAGTGCCAAATAATTTTGTCTTTGGTGGCCAGCCAAAAAGATTCAAGTTTCTTCAAGAGGTCTCCAATTAAGTAAATAAAAAACACAAAGATGACATAATTTACTTCTTGAGAACATTACCTACACATAATTCACTCATTTTTGGATTATTTTCTAGCCCTTAAGCAGTGGAGGTTTGTTTTCCATTGGATGACAGTGCGAGGATTTTTCTGCAGGCTAGCGCATTTTGGTTTGACAGAAGGTCATCAAAATGGCACCCATTTGGCCGAGTGGACTAAGCCAAAAAAATATTTGGATAAGCCAGGGGAGGAAAATTGTCAAAGTTCAGCAGGCCCCCAAAATGTAAGCCTATTGCTGAAGCTAAAAAAAAACCAAGCCTCCTTTTATTTTGCCTTCCCCAAAACTTTTTTCACAGAAAAAACAATCTTTTGGACATTTCCTGACTTGGGCTAAACTGGTCAGTGCATTATTTGTTTTGAATATAAAATTTCCGCAGTGAGAAATTCCTGCAAAAATATCCCGGCACTGCCTCCAAAATGCTAGAAGAAAAATGATTGTATCTTAAAATTCTCATTTTTCTGTATCATATTTTACTGTACTGAATTGTAATATTATTTTAGCTTTATTAATAACGGTAATCCCCCTTTAAACAAAAAAACCTGTTAAACCTCCTAAACAAATTGTGGCACTTGCGGAGGTTCAACTGTACAAGGGTTGGTTCATAAGGTTTGAGACTTTTTTTAAATGAATCCAACAGAGGTTCAACAAATCTGAAAAAACTGTAAATTCACTATATAGCCCCATGATTTGGCAACACTTCTGCGCTGTTCAACATACTCTCTGCCGATTTCAATGCCTTTTTCATGCAATTAATCCTATGATCAAACCATTGCCAAAAATTGAGTTCTGTTAATTAAATGCGGCTGTCCCCCTGTCCTCAAAATCAATCAATATAATTAACTAACAGAACTCGATTTTTGGCAATCCAGCAATCAAAATGCAGAAATTCGATTTTTGGTACTGTTTTGATCATTGGATTTATCACACAGAAAAATGCATTAAAATCGGAGTACAGTACAGTGTAGTGAACAGCACTGAAATGTTGCCAAATTATGGCTCTATACATGCAAGTGTATCTTTTTTTTTTATTGAATACATCATCTCTGCGTTGGATTTACTTTTTGAAAAAGTTTTTGAAAAATTCTCAATACTTATGAAACAACCCTCCTATATATAAGTTGTAAACTGGAGAAGAAACATATGAGTACCCACGACTCTGCGATCGGATTCCCCGCCTATATTACGGCCAAGAGTTCATGGGAGACTGTTTCAATTCCGTTTATTGACGATGCTCAAAATGTTTTACTATATATTATATAACTCAGCATGATCCACGATGCGACTGAACTCTGGAGAAGGTACCGCTAGAGAGCGATTATATCCATCGCACCGCGCTATATTCCAGCGATTGTTTTCAATCATGCGAATCGCATTTGTTTCCAAGACTATTGAACTTATCGGCAATAAAAAGACGCATGCATCTGTGTATACAGGACACAGGTACAGTACTAAGCCTGTAGTGTGTGACCCCAAGTTGCGAACGTAATTTATGCATAAAGATTGTCCCCAAGTTGAAATCTCCCCAAGTTGAGTCTCATTTTCCCTTAGAGTGCTTAGACTTACATTATATAATTTTTAATCGGTGTTTCATTGACAAAATACTCACCATAATTCCATGAAAATAAAAATTCTCCAAATTTAAACTGATTCAATCAATATATTTCAACACAACATGGACATTTGGAAAATTGAACACGGATACCTCAGTACAATACATATAAATGTTGACATTCTCTGTAAAAATAACATTCAAGTGAAAAAGAGAGAAGGAAGTCCCACCTTGCTGAAGGTAATTTTTTAAATTAGCTAAATGGATGGTAAATTGGTGGGAGAAATGCCCAAGATCTTTTCTAACATCAATTTTAGTGTTGGAAGTATCTGTTTCTTATTGTAATTTGGCAGCACAAAACTTATTTCCAATTTTATCACAAAATACTGACTATGTTGAGCCAGTGTCCTCCTGTTGGGCCTTTTTTATTGGGAAAATAAGTGTCCCTATGTTGAATTGTCTGCATGTGGGAGTCTCACTGTATATATGTATATAGGAGCGTCCGCATGTCGAACCACGCTTTCACTGCATACACTTCAATGGGAACTTATTTAGTTGCTGGTTCTTCATACTGGTTCATCAGAAATTTCGAGTCCCCCGAAAATTGAAATTGTGTTCTCACCTTCAAGATACCGAAAAAGTCTGAGCAGAAGAAAACCACACGAAATCTGATTTTTTTTTGCATCAAAATGAGCATCAGAAGTAAACAGCGCAAGTCTCGGTTTCCTGTACTACGCACGGATGACGGGGAAAAACTCTGAAGAAAGAAGCACAAAATTATACAGTATAGCCTGCTTTGATCATGAAGTAAATTTGTGATGAAATGTATTTTAATTTTTGTTTCGTTCAAGACGTATCCAAATTTTTAAGACGAAAAGGTTTTCGTTCTTCTAGAGACGTCAGAAAAGTGTCCATATCTCGAGAATTTGACCGGATGTCGGAGCAGATTTTTTTAATGTTTCCAGCGTCTCCCTATAAGTCGAACCTTTCGAATTTTGGGGCGTCTGTCTGATGTCGGGTCGGGGTCTCTCTGTATACAGGATACTGTACTTGTTAAACATTAAACAAGTATGTTACTCAAAGTTGCGGATCAATTTCATGCATGAAAAATGTCTGCTTAACACAGCGTGAGGCGCGGTGACACATGCAACGAAACAACTTATCAAAATTAATCAAATTATTTTTTACAGTGATATAGCCAATGCCTAGATTGAATTGGATTATAATCGAAAAATTGAGAAAATACTATATTTGAAATGTTTGAATTCTCAAAATTTTTCTAAAAAAAAAAGACAATATATTTCCGCGGGTATGGCGCTGATTTATAAAAAACATCCATGCAATGGAAAATGAAAATCTCAAAGTTATCAAAAAAATATTTCAATACCTTTTTTGATGTATGCACAAAAATGAGAGCGGAATAAAGGTGTTATTGTACCTTTGACTGAAGGAAATACGAAGTACTTTCTGCGGTGTCTATATGGACTCACCCATGCACAAGCTGTCATGAAAGACAAATGGAACTAATTATTGGTTATTAAAAAAAATTTATTGAACCAGTCCGGAAAAATAAATTGCAGTAGAGTAGGTTTCTGCACAGTACTTTCCTGCACGGTACTTCTTTCAAGGTAGACCAGCTGTGCTCCGTCATGCTCCATGAATCCCGGAGGAGGTCAACTTGGAAAATGCATATATTTAAATTATATAAAAAAAGAAAAAAGAACTGGAAAAGAAAACCCAGGCTCTTCAATCGCGGTTAAGTGGTTTCCATTGTACACTACTGTATATCCGAAAAATGAAAAAAGTACCTGTGCGATGAATAAACAATAAGCAAGGTAACCAGCATTTGAAGGAAAGTGTCACAGATTAATTCCCAAAGATGCGTTTTTCGATGTTTCGTTGCATTGCAATCCATACAGCAATCATGTCAAAACGAGCTGTAACTTCAGAATTTGTGTTTTTAATATTATTTTACAGATCACATAAAATTTTTTTGCCTTGGCTTTAGATATTTTTCTGAGGAATTTTTCAAATACTTCTCTGCATAAGTTAGGACAAAAATCTAATTAGTCATTTTCACAATCTCTTCTGTGGAGATATGGTCAAACATAAATATTGTATATACAGTACAACACAGTATTTTAGCAAAGATTTATTCAAAATACAGTATCAATAATTAATCCCAAAGCTTTGAAGAAGAAAATTAGGAGAATTTGTTCAATATCACGTAAATTAGCTTTTTCCATGGCAAACGTGCCGTTCTCAGAATTGGATTTGAACACCGGAGCATTTATATCATGTAAAATGTTGAACACAAAGCTATAATATAGAGACTTAGAGTAATGTACTTGAGAATATCCGAACGTTTTTCTCAAAAATTGTACCGATTTAATATTGCAATTCTTGCTGCTTTTCTTCAGCTGAAGTTCGGTCGAGAGATTTCAAAGAACGCAACACCGAAGAAACATTTTGGGAAGAAAGAAATAACCTTGAATTCATTTTGCGTTGTACGGCATTCGGATTTTGCTGGGGCCTGACCAGAATTTTAATCAGTACAAAAAAAGGGACATCAGAAAATGCATGGCATATAAAGAGTGCGTTCGAGCCATACGACAGAGCGAACTTCATCAACTACTATAAATCACTTCGAATGTATTGCTCATCAAGATAAATGGAGTCATAAAAATAAATGTGGTTTCTTAACAAGAGACTCCATTAGATCTGGCGAGAAAATTGCTTCAGGTTCAAATGTTTGGAGGCATAAAAGTGATAAAACAATATTGTTCAGGAAATGAAGATACGTTATCTGAGTGAATTACTATTTGGCACTCGACAGGCACTTCAAAAATGAAAGCTCACGCATCTAAAACTCAGCAGGATTGCCAAAGAGATTGTAAATGCAGGAACACAACAGCAAAAATACTGATCTACTTTTCACATGCGGCCTTCAGCTAGTATAGAAGTTTGGAAATACGCCAGACTTCGAAATGAAGACCTTGATATGAATCCAGATAGCCAATTCTATTTAATTTTCAGAGTGGTCGTCGCGACAATTTTGGAGAGACTTTTCAAAAGTTATTCAATGATTTCAGCCTCACAGTAAAGTCTGATTTAGCTTGAACGTGATGCTTCTTAATTATAATCATCCAGTACCATCATAAATATTCTTAAAAACTTCTCCGGAGGAACGTTTTCCACATGCTTCTCCCGTTTTCATGCTGAAAGAGACTTCGAAGTATTTACATTATTCTTGTGCAGTATTATTTAATTGTTTGGAAAGCTTATTCGTGCGGTCAATTTTTCATTCAAAATTAGTACAGTATCCCATTCCCTTTTCGGTTTGAAACGTTCAGAAAATGAAGGATTTAATTTTTAACCACTGTACAACAAAAAAATATTAACAGAATCAGCTACACGACAGTATTCAAAAGAAAAGCAAAATTCTTTTCGGATAATTTACTTCATTTCAATCTCAATACTGCATAGTGCGTACGTTTTTAATGGATATTCTGAACTTGTGAACCGCAGATCTATTTTACATTCAAATTTTGCCATCATCGTCGTTTGAAAAAAAAAAAAAAAAAAGTGGATATTGTGATGTAATGATAAAATGTTCTCCATGGAACTGCATTATGGTATTCAAGGACCTGCTGTGAAAGTTGGTAGGACGAACCAGGATTCTTAAACTGCTCTAAGTTTGGAAAACTGCGAGGGAATGAATAATATGGTTACAGCTATTTGAAATACCGTACTGTTGCAGGCACCGGATAATGAAAAAATTGCGGACTTATATTTATTCTTACTCGGATTTCCAAGACGCTAAGAAAATTAGGTCTTCCCGAGGTGAGATTGAGGGAATTCAGGTTGTGCATTTACATTTAGTACAGTATTTTATTGAAAAATGCATTTAATTGGACAATTGAGAATGTTAGCCATCCCTGGACATAGCTATCTTACATTACACTGCAGTGCTGCACCTGTGTATTTGTGTACAACGGATTATTCATACAGCACTTATCATACATGGCTTTCTAACGAGGAGCGACACCTTCATAAAATATTTTGAACGACTTTCGTCACGCAACTCACTGTAACGCCCAAAATCTTCACAATGAAAAGTTGTCAAAGCTAGTTCGTATGCCGTAATTTCAGAAAGTTTCCTTATCGCCATAATTTCTTTCATCAAATTTGTGACGCGGTGACAAATAATTTGCGAACCATTTCATTTACAGTACTTGTATGCTATTGAATGAGGGGTACCCTCGACATCGTGCACATTCGTCCTGCTCGGGTTTTCCAAGGTGACTTTTTCCGATTCACATCAACATACAATATAATTCTTCGTATTATTCTGACCGTATCGCGCAAATGTTTCCAAGATACGGCTTGAAATCGCATCCCATTTGCATACTGCACACAAGCACCAAGAGAAACGCATAAATCACATAGGAGATAAGATTGCAATCTTCTGTATTGCTTCTGGTCAATTACAATAAGTATTTTTCCTTCTACAAACTAGCACCGCGAACGGAAGACAACACTAGCTGATTCGACGTACACCACTCAGGACGGCTTTTCCTCAAACAAACAAACAAAAGAACTACCTGCCCTTCCCAGCTTCCCGATACACATTCACTAATTTTTCCGTCATAAAAATGCATCATTTACGTCACTGAAAGCTTTCTTCAACTCAAGCACACACTTCCTTTGTTCCAGGCAGAAGAGATTCCATGGTCAGATTCCAGACACGATACATGAGAAAATTTCCACAGAAACACACTACAAGACATCAAAGAGTGACTAGACATTAAGTTTGTAGATTTTTTCCCAGAGGACTTTCCCCTAATAAGGACGGATAAGGCAGACATCAAGTCTTTTCTAAAAGTAAGCCAGCTTTTCCACTATCACAACATAATTTTCGGTGTCGTAAGCTGCCAACGTTTGGTCTTGTCCGTTGAATTACTGATATTGAAACAGCAAAAATTGAAATAAATACTTCTTGGATGTGAAAAAAATGAAAAATTGTGGCGTATCAACAGAAGGAACAGTACAAGTATTTTACAAATAACCAGGAAAATTTAGTTATAAAATAAATCTCGCCGCAGATGTAAAATAAAATTAGTGATAGCGAAGAAAACCCTGAAATGAAAACCCAGACCTCACTCAAGCCGTATTTTACAAGTTTGTCCTTACACAAAAAAGGTGGTTCTTTCAAATACTGCATCAAATCAAATCCTTTCCTTTCGGAGAATCTAAATAAAAATGGCAGCCTTCGCTCTTTCCCTTTCACCTGATACAAAATCACTCCCTCTTCGTCAAGTTCCTGCTGACACTGTTCTCACATTGGTTTCTCAAAAAATTCCGGGGAAACTATTCATTCCTTCGTGGCTGACATGGTTTCTGATCCAGGAATATCCTGAATGATCGTGCGCTCTTTGTAGTATATCTCTTCTGATTCTTTGTCTACTAGCAGCAGCACAATTCCGCCAAAAAGAAAGATGGAAGCACCCCAGCCAACTCCATATGCCCAGCCGAACTCCCATAAATCCCGGTTGCCGAATCTCATCTCGATCCCAAAGCAAATTGGGTACAGTACCAACGCCATCAGAACCAAGATCACTGCGAACACGTAAAAAGTTTTTGTTATCCTTTCTCCATCTTGATGTTCACAGCAAATACTGTACAGTTACAATCTCTCTCTCAACAACGATTTTTGTTGTTCCCACCATAGTTCTCTACCCAACATACAGTATAAGGTTTTACCACACCGTAGTAAAATAAATAAATAATTACGTACAAGCAGCAGTCATGACATACAAGGCGATCTTATAGTACTTGTATTTCCGGGTACTATCTTGAGACCACAGTCCCAAACCAGTCAATAATGTGCCAAAAGCGTCCAGCAGCAGGGCAAATATGAACATGATGGAGCAGGCAATAATATACGCTGAAATACAGAGAAATGAACTTAGTCAGCAAATTTAAGGCTGAAACGGAAGGTTCTTTTAGTTTTAAAGTTCGGCGCCGCTTTGTGAAATTTCTGGGTACGGGTTGCCAAAACAATGAAGCAGAGCAAACATAACCGAACCTCGCCCAGGCAAACGTATTTTAATCCTGAAACAATTTAATAAATTTCTGCAACACCAAATTCTTGAGTCTGAGGGGTTCCAGAAAGAATTTTTTAGGACATTCCAGGCTGAAAAGAAGATTCTTCTAACATTCGGCGAAAGTTTCTGAATTTCGGAACAAGGGTTTCCAGTCACTCAGCAGAGCAAAAATAACCAAATCTCATCCAAAAGAAAGTATTTAATTATTCATAAAATTCAAAAAATGCCTGTAACACCAAATTCAGGGATCTGAGAGGTTACAGTTATTTGAAGAATAGCACCTCGACAATCGATAAAATAGTACAATATACTGTACATACAGTTCAACGGAAGATACAATATTGAAAAATTTTTAAACGCAAAACTCACTTCGAAAGGGGACCCGAAAGCAACCAGCTTCCGTGGATAACCACCCAAAAGGCAATGGGTGAATCGCATCAGGGGAAACACAGTGTTTGAATAATCCTTGTCTCCAACCTTGCGCCAATAGCCATTCTGATGATGCCAGGCTCAGCACGAGTAACAGCATCACTATGACGCCACAGATGAAGGCTATCACCTGTTGCAATCATCAAAAAATTAGAACATTCCGGAATTAAACATGTAACAGAAACATGAAATTACAACCGATGCAAGCCAAAAACACTTGTCACCTTTTTCAAGATTGGGGACCACCAGTAAAAAGTTTGGATTTCTTGCATACAGACGCGAGCAATTTACGGTACTTCACGTAAACCTACATCAACTTCAAGAGGATATATTATAGCATTCACGACAGTCAGGTCATCAAAAAAATTATCTTACACATAAAGGAAGGCTATGATTACTCATCAAAAAATGCCGTCTTCATCGCAAAAAATGAAAGTCTCCATCAGGAAATCAGAAAGATGCAGCTCAGTAGCTAGCAATCTTGAAAAACCGACATCAGGTCGGTTGTGAAAAGAACGGCGGAAACAAAATTAAAAATTGCCACAAAAAAGGTCTACCACGCAAATACAGTACTGCACATGCTTCAACACGAGACTTCACCGCAAGCCGTTTATTGAAGAGTATACCTTGGACGTTATTTCCATTTGCTCGGCAGTCGGAAGCAGCACACAAAATACTGCACGGTTTCGAAAACACAATCACTATTGGTATTGAACAGCTGATCCGAAGTCATTTTGATATTTGCAAATAAATATCAACGCATGACAACAAACGCGCATTTCTCGTGAATGGGATTGAACGTAACGAAGCACACGGGACGATGTTAACCCACAATCCCGATAAAGAAGTTACAGAGTTCGTCAAATTTAATTTTAAACATTCAATCATGAAAAAAACGTTAGAACTATAAGCAAATACTGTACGTCAGCATGTTGCATTAAAAGTGCAGAAACCAAAAGGATAGTGGAGCAAGCAGCACAGGGTTCACGGAATTCAAGACGAGGACACCTTTAAACCTGACCCCTCCAGCTTTCTCTACAAGCTTCAGGGGGATGCTTTTGTTCCCCTTCCAACCCCACCCTCTCCCAAACAAGCCTTCAACTGCAAAATCAGGCTTTCACGACTGGGAGTAGCACAACAGGCCTTAGTCTGTGTGTGTCAAAAACAGGCTTCTGTCCCTCTATCCCTTTGAATCGCATGAGACTCAGCGGCACAAAACATGGATATCATGATGAATGGGCAGCAACGAAGTACGGTACGCTACACTATAAAAAATCGGATTTGTTTTTCATATACTGTAATAAAAAATTCGTTTCGCTTCCAGATTTTTATGAAAAATAACTTATGGCGTGTAAATGCTGGAGCCACTTGTAAAGATTTTTTTTAATATTGTACTTTGATGTACTGCACCATGGCTTCTCGGATTTATGGTGATTTATGGTGACCTGCATTACCTCATAAATCAGCTCCTCATTATTATAATTATATCCGACGTCCTCTCTGGCAACTTGAACAAATTTTCTACTTGAAAAACCCAGAAATCAAACTACGCTCAAAATGAAACGAAATCAGGTGAATCTTAAACTGTCAACAGTCCAAGTCAGTGTTCTTGAAACTAGTTTACAATGTGTTTGGGAGTACTACTTCAAATATTGGCCAATTAAAAGGGCAGGGCAGATTTAAACACTCAGCTTCGCGGAGGGCTGCAAATGCAACTCTTATCTTTTCTTGATTCCAACCGAGGCGGGAGAAAGGTCCGGAGATAATTACATTACAATATGTAGCGTTCGTCGTTATAATTAAATACTGCAATAATAATATGTAATTTAGTACTGCATAAGGAAACTATAATATTATATCAGGCACTTCCAGGATATTAATTTATTTTCGGAGACATCATGATGAAAGGAAGTGTACACACAACTTTCGAACCAACCCTAATACATATACAAGTAGACGGGTTATATTGAACAGCATACAGTTTGGAAACAGGAAAATGATACAGTACCATGCAAACCCCATAAGTGCTCGTCAGTCTTACAAACAGAACCGCTGAATTGTGTATCACTGCCCATTTGTTGTAAGGTTCAGAATAACGCTGCCCCTCGAACTCTGCAAGGAGGCCTTTTCACAACAGGGTACATTATTCTGAATGGGTTACTCACAAGAAAAGCAGTAGATACAAGGCTTGAATAATTTTTCATGGCTCGAACGAAAAGAAATAAGCCAAGCCATTTATAAATAGAAGCGCATCCATGACAGACTTGAGATACTGCACGCTAACCTTTTTTTTTTAACCATACCTTATATTCTACAGCAATATATTGTTAGCGCATTTATCTCATCAATGCACACAAATGTACTCCTCCAACGTAATTTCGACGCACGGATTAACGTGAATGGAAACAAGACGAACGAAGCAGTTCATCAAAGCTTCTACTGAAATCACAAGTACAATGAAAATTTTCACACTTCACGAATAGTGAACAAGGTATGAAGTAAACTCTTCGAAGCCATCAAAACGTCATCGTCATCACTTCGACCTGGTTTCTCCATTGACTTGATCAAGTGAGACAATTTTCCGTTCAGAACTAGACCCATTTATATTCTTCGGTTCACAGAATTTGATTTTTTAAATTATCAAGAAGCATCTGGCGAGCCACACTTCGAAAAGGTCAAACCGAGACACGCTCTAAATTCATTCCACGCAGAGTGGACATAAAAATAAACAAATACCAAAAGAGCGAAGAAAGAACCGTTCAGAACATGCGTAAATAACCACGAATACAGGACTAACTTTTCCAGCAGCTCAATCTCTAAAACATTTCTCGGAAAGACTCCCATTCGCGTTAAAAAAAAGAATAAAAGCATAATACCAACATATTTTCAAAGAAAAAGCATTGCAGTAATCAAACCGGACATACATGTGGCTCAACTATAATTAAATCAGCCAAATAATTAGGACGATTAGTGGACGAATGTATGCTACGAATTTCTGCGATACATTATTTACTTTACTGTACGCATCTACAGATGCCGCATACAAGTTTTACAGAGACCTTCTTCAAGGTGCTAGAATTAATCATGAAATCCCGCCAATTTAGCACTGCTCCGGGAAACACGCACAGAGGCAGCGATCATGAAGGCATCATGCAATCATGCAAAAAATTGCAAAAAACATTTACCTTCAAAGGTCGAACAATGGTTACGGTTTCGATGGTGGTTGTAGGCGCCATCCCGGACGGTCTCCTACAAGGGATCACGGCAAAATTTAGGTTGGACATTCAACGACGGAACGAGAATGTTATCTGGGAGGTATGCAAAGTCTCGAGAATACGGCAGTCCTCACTCTCAGATTTATGTCAATGAACCACATAGGGGTTCCAAAGAATATATCTCAACATTACGGTATACGCATGTCCCGGAGATGGCGAATGCGAAAAAAGAATGGACGATTATTTTCAGAAGTCTGATAAATTACAATTAAAATGCGAGACCACAGAATGCACAGACGATCTCAATAGAAAGAGAAGCATTCATTCGATTAGGCCCAAGGAAGATAACTAATGCAAAGAATTGATGACAAACCTCCCAGATAATGCACTCGCGGTTAGACACAAGGCAAAAATGTTCTCACCTTATCCCATTGTATCCATTTAAAACGTATACATGCAATAGTATTTGCTCAAGCTAGATGAGTTCAGTCAAAGGCACTCCACACACACTTCACAGGCTTCGTTAGTAACATGGCACAAAAACGTAGCTCTCGTACAAAAATACTTCGTCACAAAATATAAACCTAAAACATAATACTCATTATTTAACCGAACGGACAAAGCAAGACAAGAGCTCAACACACAAAACTTCGTTGTACCGTTCACTGCGATATCCGGTTGGGTTAGCATATGATTTATCCAGTTCACTGATGGTTGACGTGGAATCCCCTACAAAGCCTACATCTCCGAGGAAGTCGCCGCGCCGCGGAATCTTGAATCTACTGGTTTGCATCTGGCAAAACGTTACGCTCAGATTTTCAACAATCAACAATTTACGCAGGATTAACACCAAAAACTGGGAAACCATCCCAAAAGGCACTGTACACCATGGTCAGATTCCCTCCGACTAGTGATTCTTCCCACGGGAAGAAGTTCCTCGAACGAGCCCACAAACAAAACATTTCTCGTACTCCATCGTATTAGCCGAAGACGTCGTAGTACACTGCTCACACCCTCGTTCCACCGGTTTCATTCATTAACTCGGGAAATAACCGACGACACATAACCTCGTCTTTTGACACTTCCGGAAAAGCAGAAATGCATGACTTCCTGTCTTGGCACTACGAGAAAGATTCTCAAATACACGATTCTAACTTTCAACGTCGATCTGCATTCTATTTTCATCCTAATTACATCCATGTTCTGCATGACATGGCACTATATCATATTGCGGACAAGTTACATTTCTGTCCATTATCCAATCGCAAGATCATTCAAAAAACTGTGTTGTGAATCATAGTAAATTTATATAAAATTTTAAAGGATGAATTAAAATGTGTATTATCACCCATTATTCCTGCTAGCCATGACTGACACAGAACACCTTGATGCATTCATCGTCGAACGATGGCTGCCGTTGAATGATCCATGACCAACAACAGTATCCCATTTTCTCGGGATAGCACGGGCAGGCAGATTGAACGTTCCTTCCATTTCGAACCACTAACATGATTAATGTCTCCCAAATTGCTTACAGTTTTCAATACATTAAGATCTTGATACAATAACTCTTTTCATGACAAACTCTTGCTCAAAAATTGCTTTACAGGTCTCTAACCAAAAGCAACAATGTTACTCAAAGCGTGACAGCATGCAAAAATGTTTTGCAGGCCAGCCAAGTTTCATGAAATTTTCTTAGCACCAGCAAGTTCTCAAGAACTTTTTGCATGCTCAAAAATTGTTGCTTGGAAGGCAGATATTTGAAAATCTTCTGCTTTTTTTTTTTAATTAATTCAGGATCCAGTGAAGCACCTACTGTATAGTGGAATGTCTTCACAAACGTAAAGTTGAGGTTGAAGAAAGGTTTATCGAACTCAAATAAAAAAATTATTAAATCAGGTAAAAATCTGCCCAAGGTTCCATAATGAGAAGAGCCAAGATGGATTTTTTATTAGATAATTTCAACTCCCCTTGTCTTGCCAAAATTAAAAATAAAGATAATGTAATGTCCTTCATTGCTACTTGTGAAAAATGCATTAGCCTAGAGAAATCTCCCAGACTGAAAAAAAGCTGCTGCAGGCCAGCACTGGTCCACAGACGACGGGTTGGGGAACACTGCTGTAGAAGACGGGTTAAAGAACGTTCTTCTTTTCGGACTGTACAAATCAGATGTGCACAAGTTTTCCGACGCATCCCGCAGGCTTTATTTCAACCGCAGCGGACATCCTTTCACCTTCAGTTTCACGAAATAAAATGCACCACGGAGGCAGGTGATCAAAAAAATAAAATCCGGAAAGCAATCTTAGCTAAATTTAACACCAAAATTCAACGGAAGGAAAACACCTGAGACCAAGGTAAGTCGATCCAACATTCTGAATATAAATTACGTTAATTTAATTTGCTTTCACTTTAGAAGGTTTGCTAGATTTATCGTACTTCGAGGCGGATGAATACCACAACATATACGGAATAACAATCGACGGCAAGCACATAACAGCGAAAACAGCCCAGTCCAGGAAATGCGGAGAATGATGACGATCGAAGTCCTTGTACGAGTAGATCGGAATCATTCCGGGCTTGCTGCTGAAAGCAACTTGGACCTGCGGGAAACAGAGGTTCGGTGATGAAAATTCAAAAATCGAAGCTGAACGGGAGCCGACTTCGAAATGAGACGCACAAATTGCTGAACAAATCTGGGAAGAATTCGAAATGACTCCCAAGTCATTTAGCCATATGACACCCTTCTTTCCACCATATTTTAGTGCTTATCGGCCTAACTTCTGTTCAGGCACGGGATCAGCTTCCAACACTTTCCGACTACAACTTCACCACAATTTCTCTATTCAATTTCAACCCGTAATCGTCGTACAGTCTTTTAAAAAAATCGCACCGGGAAGCTTACGTAGAACTTGGAAAATAATCTACACATGAAAACGATGTTAGGGTAACAACTCAGCACCAAGCAAGCTTGATAAATTCTCGATTTCGTTGCCAGAGGCTACTCAAAGTTTCTGGGAGAAGAACCCGCGCCTTTGAACATAAAGGTCATCAACGACAACCCTCAGAAATTAACAAATACTGTACGAAGTGCTTACGTTCTCGGCACCCTCAGAAGGCAAGTAGGTTACTTGAGCAACTGTGAAATTGTAGTAACCGCTGGCTTTCGGGCGAACGACAACTGCGTACGATACATTAGAACCTGGGCCGACTCGGTCAAACTTCACGTCCGTAACATGACCGGCTACGATTTCGAAGTCGTCGGTAGGGAAATTCACATCCGTCATGCGAACTTCCACAGCCGGCTGCTTTCCTATGTTAAACAATGCGTACTGAACGACGACATCACGTCCTTCGACAAGGTAGTTGTTCAGAATCTTCTTGCTGATCAAAAGCCTGGCAGGTGCCTCTTCCGTTTCAGCGGACAGGCTGCCTTGAATAAACGCGAGTATAACTACCAACGCAGCCTTCATCATGATGAATAAAAAAAATTGCCTGCAAGAGAAGGAATCGCCAAATAAAACAATTCACTTCATTCGACGACAATTGATGACGCCGCGAATGCACGTTCCACAAATAACACTCATATGATTCTACGTAGAAGCATTCCCTCGAGTCCTGACTTCACAACTCAACTCAGTTCACACCGATTTGTCCTGATTCGACTTCGCTTCGCTGCTACATGGGAGTAATCTACTACTCTGGTCTTACCGATTATCTCTGCAGAAACTACGTAGGAGCTCATTCACACACGGTCAATGCTTACGAATACCTAGGAGCACCAAGCAGGCCGACGAGAGACACGTGGAAGTGGTTGGAGACGGATCGGCAAGTTCATGCATAACAAAGCACTCGCTCTAATACAATTCGGTTGGATGCAGTGGACAGAATACTATGCATAACTGTAACTATTCTGCCGCATTACAGAATCCAGTATTGTAATGTACTCCACAAGTTCTGTACAATGTGACTTCTGCAGGTGCAGAACAATCATGCAGAAGCTTATCCCTCCCAACACTTTAAAGTCCTGTCTCAGGGCGCCATTTGAAAACATGGCATGGGGAAGTGTCGCAAAAGTATTACATCTGGGAAGTGAGTTGCAGACAGACTCCTCAGACATAGCATATCTTCCCAAAAAGCGCTTCCCTTAAAAAGACACTTCATGGGAATGAGGCTACACAGGAACCATCAAATGCGTGTAAATTGTCATTGGGAAAATAACTCAAAATACAAGCATGGTTTTTTTCTTTTCAAAAAATATATTATCCTGCAACATTTTTTTTTTTCATGAGCAATTCCTTCCACCAAATATTTTCAATAACGGAGTATTCCCAGTTCACTTTATGTCACACTATCAGTACAGTACTATCACCGTCAATATTATAGGTTTTTTTGTTCCCCCAGAGCTTCACTGTTTTTTTAGAGCAGCTTTCTTTTCTAATTCAATATACCTTTCAATCAACGGTCCATAAACTGTAGCCGCATCTGAATTTGGCTCAGCAACTAGTTTCAGAACAGGCACACGGTCATCAACGAAGTCTAGATACTTTCTTGTTTCATTTCGTCCATCCAATTTTGATGAGCAGCTTACTGTGTAGCACGCGCGGAAGGCAGACCCAAGACATGCAGAATTTCCTGAGGCCACGTCTTTCACAACATACGTTGGAGATTCAAAAACATCCGCCAGTACTTGCAGTACTTCTTCATTATTTGATGCACCACCAGTGGCAATGATCCTCAAACCCACTGCTGCAAATTCAGACGAACACAGATCTTGCTTCAAATGAAGTCAATGCGACAAAAATAAATGCGGAAAATTCAAAAATGCCTCCACACGGGAAAGATTCTTCACGCGGAAACATTTTGAAAAAGCAAAAAATTATACGGCTACTATACAGCTCAGCTCACGAATATACTCAATTACACTTTTTATTCCAAGTATGGAGAGAAAACACATCAAGCCATACCTAAATCCAGTCCCATGCGCTCCAAGTAAATTCGTTTCGCCAAGAATTGACCTTCCACAAGGGCACGGATCTCCTGTTCTGGAGACTCAAATTTTTCAACAGGCTCGTCTCTTTCATTAAATCTATGATCTCCTCTAGCCATTGGTGGCACGATCTCAGGTTGATCCCAAAACATACCTGGAATATTTCAGTCAATGATGAATCAGGTGAACATATTTGAACAACTTTACCATCTCAATTTTAAAATTTTCATCAGCGACAATTTGTCAAGATTTTTTTAACGATGAAACCCAAAGGAAGACGGTTTTCGGCAAGCGGTTTCATTTCGTTCAGGAGTATACTCGATAATGCTCTGTACAGATTGAATGAATTGCCTTCTCCTTTAAATTGAGAAAAAAAAAACTACCGGCCTTGAATATGATTCTTGCGTATTTGAACAACATTCAAAAAACTAACTAAAAGGGTAAGACCTCGTTGGTCTCATTTCGAAAAACACAGCCCTGGACTCATAGGAATCTAGATCGCGCGAACATTTACAGCATGATCAGATCTTGGCATGCACAAGTGAGCAGTAGTGAATTATTCACTCAGCCCAAACGTTTCATAGAACAGCTTAAATTTTGAATACACCGAATTTCGAATGTTTCCATTACCAATTAAACCGCCATTGCCCCGCGGACTCTTCCTCAGCATTTGACTGAAAGTTTCCCACAGTCCATCAGCATATGAATCACGGAATCTTTCTCGCGTGAAAGAACCATTCTTGAAGCTTTTCAGGCAGAAAAGGTACCGATTGAACATCCAAAACAAAACAAAAAAATTTTCAAAAAAACAGACCACACAAATCCAAGATATGCGTTCGGGTCAACGGCACTGCAGAACACCCCACCATCTAGGATCGGCATTGGGTTTTCCAGCCAGGCGAATACAACATCACTCGTCCCCAAACTCACTGCAACGTCACCCGGCCTTAAACACAAACCTGTCAAGAGTACAGCAATATTTCATGCGTGGGAAATTCTTTCGAGCATACAGAGATTTTCCCGAGTTCAAAATTGATGCACGTTGGAGTATTGAACCGACATCCGCGCAAGATTAAGGAATACGATCAATAGAATTTTGCGAAATCACGGAAGCTAAGATTCCAAAATACTGTAATCGTTTTTTCGAATCCATTGACCGTAGTGTAGTACGGTATAACGATATTTTCATATCAGGATTCAGAATGTTCCAAGTGTCGCAACACTGTTCCTTAAAAGCCAGCAGCAGAAACGACGAACGTGTATAATTTGTAAACTTTTCTTCATCCGGTAATGCTGCCTAAATCTTCCTGAATTTTGCACACATCAATAGCAAAGTAAAAATTGAGATGACATATTCACATAAAACGCAGCACATGCAATCTGACTAGAATTATCTGCAAAAATCAAAATAGACACGTCGATGACTTTTTTCTTGAATTCAATTTCATTATTTGAACTCTGACCTGCCATCGAGGACGGGTTATCCCCAGTGAATCCGATAATTTGACAGTCAGCCATGAAGCCAAATCTTTCAACAAAATATGGGGAAATTGTTCCAAGCGACAAGCAAGAATAAACAGGATCTCCGAGTTTCCCGGCTAGTTCTGGAGAAATCGCCTGTAGAACTTGAAAATTTCGATATCCTTACCTTTCGATGATATAAAACGTAAGAAAACTAGCCTTCAAACAATCTTCCGACCAAGCTTTTTTTCTGATATCCAGGATATTCATCCCAGACCCATCGCTAAAATCGATTGGTGCATAATGACCGAGGAAAACACTCGCAAGGAAGCTGCTGATCATGCTGATTCTCTGAAAAGGCACATTCACGATGACAGGCGAACGGTTCCGAGAGAAGATCAATATTACCTCCGTTTCTTCGTAGATTTCCGGCATCGTTTGAAAAACTTTCTTGATCTGCATACCCGAGAAACGTTCAGTGGCAGGAGACCCAGAAATACTTGCTACTGTCTGAAAATACTGATCAAGTCACGCACATGGGAAGAAAATATTCATCGAAATCAACCTGTCGGGAACCAATCAACTCAGTGAACTCGCGGCATTGTTCCGTAGTGGAGGAATCCATCCACACCGGTGAATTTTCAAGAGAAAACACATCATCCAATGCTTCATGGAGTTTCAACGAAGATTTCATCGACCCAAGTTTATCTTCTGCCCCTTTCTTCCAATACACCGTACCATGTTGCTGAAGGCAAAAATAAGGTTGATTTTATCCAAAATTTCAAGACGTGCGTTCTTCATACTTGCGCAGTTCCAGAAATCCCACGAATCGAATCAAATTTGAGTCCTATTTCAGCAAGTTTCTCAATAAGGGTGTCAAGTGCTTTTAGCCACATCTGGCAAGGTGCTTTCACTTCGGGTCCTTTCACAATTACGCCTCCCTGAGTTCTGTTAGAGAGTGAATACAATACTAAAACCACAGCATTGAGAATTATTCATTGACAATCTCTTTGAAGAACGGTAGTTCAGCTAGAATGGAAATAAAATTCAGTATTTTCATTCAAGGGTTGTCTTTGTTCCGCAATCGAGAGGGAAGATAATTTTGGTTCCTTGTCAAGTTCAACACGTTTCCACCAGATTTTATGAACATTATCAAAGCGAGGAGGAGGGAATTGTCAACCTCGCCCCCTTTTTTTCCTTCCCTTGCTCCGTTTGCATTTGGGTTTTGACTGAAAATATTTTCTGCCAGATCTGGAAACGTTGATCTGCATTGATGCATGAACATGGGACTAAAATTATACAATAATTTCAAAACTCATGAGCAATTCTCTTTTTCTTGGTCGAGCACCTAAACCAGACAACCCTAGCATTCGAATAACACGCCACAAAAATGCACTTGAAAACGATCTGCTTCTCGATACTCCCGTAACAAAATTCCACAACAGTTCTCACCCATATTCTGGGAAAGCCGAGTCGAAGGGAACAAGGATTTCATACACCAGCTCAAACTTTTGATTGATGACGACAGCCTTGGCTTGCTGCGTGCTGAAATCAAGTCCCAAGTACAAATCCACCATATTGGAGAAAGTCTGCAGACGAATGGCATGATTTGAAAATACTGTACAACGAAGAGTATGAAGAACGCGCCGTAATCAACCATAAAAAAAGCGAACGGACTGAGATACGTTGGAAAGACTGACGTCCTTTATACATTCATGCCACATCAACCACGTTCATCCATGAATACAATACTTCCGAAAAACTTCGACCCTTGAACTTGCAAGTGATACAACTGAAAAATTGCTCTTTGCATCTCTTAAAAATTCTTTCCGAACCGCCACGTGTTCGCGTATAAAAATGCCGCGAGAGTTTCAAGAAACGTCCGAGAAAGTATTACGTGACGAAACTGTTGAACATTGTACCTTAGCGGTTTCTCTCAGTTCGAACAAAAATTGCAACAAAAATATTGAGAACACAACAAAAAAGTCCGCAATAAACAAAATAAAGGCTTTCCACAATATTCCGAAACGCGCATGTATCTCAAGGTATACAGGAGGTTAGAAAAGCTGCTGCAATCGTCAGAATGGCACTCCCCACACCTCTGTTCTCCACTGGAGGATCAATCCGTAGAATGAAAGCCCCCTACTTTAGTCTATTGCTTTGGCCTTGTTGGGCATTAGAGTCAAAGCTTTCAAGCGAAATGAACGGAAGTTTCCAAAATTTCCGAAGATCCACGAATCTCACAAAACAAAGATTCCTAATCCTGAAAATATCGACTCCGTGATATAAAAAAACAATGCTCATAACTTACTTTTCTGTCGAACATTAGAACACAATCCAAGCAACAAATTTAATCCACTACGTCGGGCTGAGTCACGTGACTTACTAGAACAATGACAACACACACTACTTGAGTTCTACTCCGAAGTACCATTCTGACTGACTTATCAAGGAATTAAAAAAAAACAAGCTTCTCACAGAGTAGCCCCGATTAGCAACTCATTTGCCTCTAGAAAAAATAGAAAAAAATGTCAACAGAATTACACGCCAACGCTCAGGGCAAAAAACATTACCAAAATCATAAATTTTCACCAAAAAAAGAAATGCAATCGCATTCCTGTCACTGACTGAAACGGGGACCAAGAGTGTGTCCAAAAAATAGCTTGGTATTCTGAACAGAAATTCGAGGTTGAAGAAAATTAAGCACTCGCTGGGACAAAGTATATTAAAATAAATAAATAAATAACTGGCGGGCAGTGTAGGCTATGCTCACAATTCCCTGACACCCGCGAACTGGAAATTCATCGGTGTCAGTTTATGTCAACTTAAAAATTACATCATAAGACAACGATCACTTCAGAAGCTCGATCATACAACTATTTTTCATGATAAAATTGGCGTTGAATTCAAATTACAAAAGTTATACAAACCAATCCGTCCCAGAAAAAGCAAACTGTCTGCCTATGACGGTTCCATCTCTTGAAAAGATTGGCGAAAACTCTAACATCTACTTTTCAGAAGCGCGGATATTCATTTTTAAACTTTCGCTTTCCTATGGGGAATGGTGTTCATATTGAGTTCACCATCATCCTGATCAGATTCAGGATCTGAGATTTCTGCGTAAGTCATTTTGCGTACCCCGCTCCGAGCGCCACGAGCGGCGTTTTCATTGCGGCCGTTTTCCGTCTCGGCCTGTTTGACGGCAGCCACTCCCGCAGAGGCGGCTTTCGGCTTCGGACCGCGTTTCCCTGGAACTTTTGGCACGGCCGGTTTGTCGCTGGCCACTTCCGATTTCTTGGGTCTCCCCGGCTTTTTCTGCCCAACCTTAAACGAAAATGAGTGAAACAGGAAAAAGACTTCACACTTCTTAAACTCCATGTCTCCAAAAAAGTCAGGCCACGACGGTGCGGTACATTTCACTGTACGAGTATTTCACCAAGTTTAATCTTTGCGCTACGAGAAGTGACGACCGGTCGACTGCTGGCGGATTTTTAAAAAATTGAGAATTTTAATAAATTCCTCGTCAGACGACGATTTCATTCGATAAGGAATACTTCCGAAACCATACAAATATCCAAACGGAATATCTTGGTGAATTATCTTCTCATATTATTCGACTGAACTATTAATCTCAACACTGAAAAATTAAAACAAGGCAGCCGGTTTTGCCAAGTCATTACGAAGTGCTTCAAACGTACGGTCCTGGTGCAAGAGTTGGCCCTTCTGGACCTCCTTAGAATAAACTCAGAAGGATACTACAGTAGTACTTTCATTGCAGAAAAACGATACCCCTACTGAAGTTTGTTGGTGGAATCAATCATCCAAAATATTAATCAAAAAGTAATTCACTTCAAGGCATTTTTTCATTATTTAAGAATACACGATTTTAAGACGAATATTCAAGATATTGCCGACAAATCTCAATTCTGAATGCATTGTATCAATTGGAAATACCGTATTGTCACGTACGTCAATACGCTAATTACAAATGACAATGGAAAACATTCATGATACTGTACTTCGTTAGGAAATTCAAGAATTTTCATGAGGTTTGGTATATATATATAAGAAAAAAATAAAATAAATAAATACAAATAAAAACGGACCAATATAGTACTGTGAGACAGCACTAGCACTTGACAGAACTAGAAGCCAGAACTAGCACTTGACAGGGCTAACAAATAAAGTCAGTTGGCCATTTCGTTCCAACTCGCATTCTTCGGCATAAAAGAATCATGTTCGGACAACTAGGAGCTCCTCAAGCACCACACGTACGCAATGGTTGATTCCAGTGAGGAAATTGGAAAATAGAAAAGTCTCCTCACCTTATGAATTATTTTTCGAGGTGTAATGATCTTCTCAACAACTTCATCATCATAATCTTCGTCCGACTCCTCCGTGTAAGTTTTTCTCGGAGATCTGGTGGTGCCTCGCGTTGACTGCGGACGTTCGTCATCATCCAAAAATGAATCAGAGGCTTCATCATCGGACGTTGGACGCTTGGTAGCCGGTCGGCCCCGCTTACGCTTCCCCGGAACAGCAGCCTTCGATGCCCGCTTTTTAGGCGGAACTTGCCTCAATGGATCTTCCGTCGGCTCGACGAGCTTCGGTGGTCTTCCCTTCTTCTTGCCCGTGACAGCCTTCGGTTTCTTCATCACTCGACGACGTTTCCGAGTGGGTTTATCATCATCGTCACTGAAGTCGATCTCTTCATAATCCGGTTCTCCTTCACCGCCGGAACCTACAATAGGTCGCGCTTTCACAGAAACCTGATTTTCGCGCGATTTGAGAACGTATGACCCAACCAAAACTTGGGAATCGGAGCCACGGAATCCTTGAGGACGAGCAATCTCTCCGTTTGCAAGTAGCTTTTTAATTGAACGGCGCATTAATGATTGTATTTTCGTTGGGCCTACTTCCCCACTCAACAAAATGTGGTGTTTCAGTGCGGAAACGGACACACCATGTTCGTCAGGCAAGGTTCCCAAAGCTTCCAATATTAATTCCGCAGTCGACATCGGAGACATAGCGTACGTTAACTTACGATGCTTTCTCTTCGCACGGGGTTTTTTGACGCCTTCCCCCGAAGAATCTTCGGTAGCTTCCACAGGATCGGTGCGCCGCTTCTTTGGTGGAGGCTTTGCTTTCGCTGAAAACGCAATTTCTTTTGAATATCATGTTACATCTCACACAACGAATCGTACCATTCTCTTCTACTTCCAACGTTGGAGGTACAGACGGTTCTCCCTCAGCGTCTGACATGTTCTCGGCACGTTCATACGATAAGAGATATCAAAGCGTAACGACGAAGCCTGAAAACCAGAACTTCCATTCGTGACGCAGCTCCACCCTCACGCTTGCACAACCGAAAACTATACGCAACGAAGCACGTTCTCCACGGTATCGTAATTTATCAATGAGAACACATGCACATCAACAAATGAAAACAACGGATCAACTTCCCCTAAAACCGTCAAAATCAATACACCGTAAAGTATAACTTTATTACGTACCACAAATAGCATCTCATGGCATCGTCCATTTTGGAACCAGTGTTGCTCACTCGTATGCATGAGATGACAGACAGGGCGCCGCCATGACAAGAAGATACCATTGACATCTGTCAGAAGAGATCGAATCAAAACTACGCAGAGTTGGTATGCTGACGAAGGGGTCCACCGCTGACTTCTACTGTACGGGGGGGAATTCAACTTCTTCTTGCATTGATGTCAGCTGATTTTTCTTTTATGCTGTACTGTACAACCTAATTTACGCTGGCGGGATTCCTTCAGCAAGTGTAGGCGGAAAATATTTTTGAGTTGAGAATATAAGTCAGGATTGAAGTGATCGAATCTGTCTCACAAAAGATTTTTTAAACCACCAGCATGTGCTTTGTTAGTATAAACATTCAGTATAATATTCATGTATGTCAATATGTCTTATTGACCATGCATAAAAATGCAATTTATGTATATTGCAATTGTGTAAATCATTTGAGAGGGTGAACCTTTCAATTCTTGTGAAAATGCGACATTTTCCATCTTTCAGATAAGTAATTATATTTTTAGGATGGATGCTATTTCAATTACTGTACAATATACTCCCAAGGAAAAGTGACTTCATACTGTGTGATGATTGATGAACAATTCCGCTATACAGAATACAGTACTGTATACGCCATGTCTAAGGAAGTCTGTTGCAGTGGAGCCCCACTACACATCAGATTCCGGTAAGGTAGATGCATGGTACAGAAGTGTGTAGTTGGCATGCATGCTGCGTCCTCCTTGTGCCAGTACCAGCTTCGGATTCGGGCGGAAGCTCAATCTCCCTAGAAATGTAGATGCATTCGGTTTCCCGTGTGGTTGCGCAATTTTGGATGTACAGTACGTTGGTTGAGACGAAGGGCAGCGCGTTGTCCGAATGAAATCGAATGCAGTTTTTGATGAAGGGTGGGGCTAGGTTTGTGTGTGCATTCAGACTTCTCGAAGTCGAGTTTAACAGAGCCAACGGTTTCTTCGAACAGTAGGTTCAATTCGGGGTGGCACATTACGCCTTTCAATATTGGATGAAGGGGTTTGGGTTCTGAATGTGACGGTAATGGAAAAGTCGGTTGTGAAATTTGAAGTTTGTTCTTCAATTTAGCTTCCATTCCTCGCCGTTCTCACGAGGTTAGAGTCCCTGGTGATTCTGATGTATGTCTTCACAGTTTGTTCGTCTGCATTGTTATATGAACCGAAGTTTTTCTACTCGAAACGAAAGTCTTCGCATGTCTGAAGCGTTGAATCGGTAGGATGAGGACGAATAAAATTATTCGTCCTCATGATTGATTGATTGTTGGGCTTATTACCTCATATCCTGTGACATGCGCTTGGGTCATTTATTATTAATTCCTTTTTGAATGCATTCTTCAGGTTTCGTTTTGACGAATGCAACTTTTTGTTTCATCTGAGAGGGTGTTCAATCCATTTGTTCCTAAATGCGAGATCCTCTTGGATTGCATCTAAATTAGAGCGGTTAAGCATGAATGGGGATACGGAAAAAGTGAATGGCACACCTGTACCCTCGAAGAAATCTCCAAAGAAGCCTCAGAAACGCATGGGAGAAGAAATCGAAGATTCTTCGAAAAAGCAAAAGACTGATGGAGATGAACTCATTGATCTCGATGAAATTTCCGCCGAAGCCCAAGGAGAGCAAGAGTCCGCAGAAAAAGAAATCGAAGCCGAAGATGCAGAACATGCAGACCAACTTTTGCTGTCGGATGAGGAAGTTCCCGCAGAAGTTGCTGCAAAAGTCGATGCGGATGGAAGTGATTCAGATGTTGTGGAGCTCAAAAGTGAGAGTGATGAAGAAAATGATTTCGATGAATGTGAAGCAGAAGAATCATCGTACCACGAAGAAGAACTTGAAGGAAACGACTTCGAGAATCACGAGATAGTGAATTTGTCGGACGAAGAAGACACGGCGGAAGGTTATCAACCCCGTCCCTTGATCATACCTGATTATCCGCATTTGCATCATTGTGTATTGGTGCTTCAACTGCGGCAGCCCTTCTACATCGTTGGCAACTATGGCGTGCGTGTTGTGAAAGGAACGGTGGGATTGATGGGAGCAGAACTGCGACCCGGTCCAGAGTTTCATTCTGTTTACTCATCTCGCACGTACGGAGTTCTGGCCCTTGAAATCAAAGGTACAAAAGAGGTGGATAGCGCAACCTTAACGAAGTTAGAATCTCGTGAGTTCAAGTGTCATCCGCAAGATGTTGTTCTCATTTTGCGGGGTTTGCAAAACAGTCTTGCAAAGCACGTTCAGCACTACTTCCCCTCTGTGCTCGGTCTCAATCAGCAGCTCGTAACAGCGGGAAAAACCACGTTCGGAAATCTCAACTTCATCAGCTGCGTGGGGTTGTACCGAAAACAGAAACGAGTTTTCAAGGATTACCAGCTTCGTTTAATCGAGCAGGACACAGACTTTTTGAGAACTACTGTCTTGGATCCATCCGACATAATCAAACGTGAGTACAGTATTCCTTATTGTGCAGGGTGAGAAAATGAAGATTAACGAAATATTTTATACTGATGTTCGAAACCTGGTTCAAAATTGTTATCAGTATTGGTATTAATTACTGCGAGAGGTCTTTTTGAACTTGACACGATGACAAAACAGTATTCTTCATAATTTCATCACTTAATTTGAATTTTGTTCTGTTAAATTTCCTACTGACCAAGTTGGTTTTGGAATCTTGGAATCCAGTATTCTAGTTTCAAAATGAAGGTTAAAATTTTCCATTCGGGAAGACCGGAAGTCACCCACCTATCGAAATCACGATTTGATTACTTCAAAACGCAGGAGAGAGCAATGCGAAGAATTAATGAAAGTCATCACTCTTTTGCGAATGAGTTTGTTCGATTGCAGCCCGAATTTTCCGCTTCCACCAAAATCTCCAGATGTCTTTGAAAGATTTTCCATTGTCACATAGTTTAATGTCTGAAACTACAGTAATTAGTAATTTTTGAATATTGGGTGTATCATGGACCACTTGTAATGAAAAATGCTGGCGAGACAATGGACCTTCGTTCTATGCGGAAATGTGGTGACTTTGCTTCTCCATTTTATTCGGAATGTGCGATGAATTGCCTTTAGGTTTACATCTGATCGATTATTTCTCCGATGCGAATTTGGTCCTTCTTTATTGATGGGAACTAAATGGTGACAAAAAGTATCATCAAGCCCTCCTAATTTTCATTTAAAGCCCGTTTATTCGATGTGATTTTCTTAACGTCGTTGCACAATATTTTTGACTTCATTATTTGTAGGGGGAGGTATTGTTTTGGTCTGTGGTGGCAAAGGAACGGGGAAGTCCACGGTGCTCCGACATCTAGCAAATTTGGCTTTAACATCCAAAAATCGACCGTCAGATAAACGCGTATTGTATCTTGACTGTGATCCGGGCCAATCCGAATTTACCTTATCGGGGACAGTTTCTTTGGTGGAAATCACGAAATCCTTTTTTGGTCCTGCGTTTTCACATTGCATGAAAACAGTCAAGTAAGTGTTGCTGCAACTGTATGATTGCATCGTAATTGCAATTACGTTCCGAATTAGATCCTTTTTCTTGGGACACCTGAGCGTCGTTTATTGTCCGGATGACTATTTGAATGCCATCCGGAAGCTTCTGGCATTCATGGAGCGAGGAGACGAATACAAAGGAGCAATTGTATTTGTTAATACCATGGGTTGGACGAGAGGTACATTTTTGGCTCTTGAATTTGTTTCCTCGTCTTTGTATCCTGAAAATTAATTTCAATGGTACAGTATTAGGTTGCCAAAAAAATTGCGACTTCGTTCCCAGAATTGCAGTAAAGAAAAAACAACAGTATCAAACAGAATGTGTCTGCGTTGTCCTTCACACGAGTCGTAAGAGTACATTTCAGTGACTCGCGTACGTTACTATTTTAAACTCAGACATCTCCAGTTCTATTCAAGTCTTGATTTATTATGAGCATTGCTGTACTGTACTAACAAGGATTTATTTATGATTTTCGTGTCCATAAATGTTGAAATTCACCCAATACAATCGATTATTCGAACCCCATTCGAAGGATTCTATACGAAGTCCGAAGTATTCGAGATTTTTAATATTTTAAAGCGCGAAGAAAGTTGAACTTCTCCCATGAAATCAGTTACTTGAAGTACAGTTCTTAACTGGTATGGTAAATTAGAAAGAAAAGTACTTTTAATCGAGGTGCACTGTACTTCCCGTGCATGGGATTATGTGATTATTCAATTTGCTTGACAGGCATGGGTATTGATCTACTTGTGGAGATAATCCGAGCAGTAAAACCTACCGTGGTGGCCCAGCTCGCAAGTATGAATACAACGCACAATTTGCCTGGCATGCAGAACGACTTCGTTTGGAAGCATGATACGGGTTTCCCGTTACCTGATACGTCGGAAGTTCCGAAGAAGTTCACCCTGGTTCATCTCGCCAGTCAAGCGGAGTCGGAGAGTAATGTCAGATCTCTAGAAGGGTTCGTTGTCAACTTGATTGATGATTTTCACTTTTTCACGATCCTGTCTTCAGTGGGGTTGATTTTCCTGCAGGATTTAGAGTTTACGGTACTTGAACAATCTCACATTATCAGTTATTGACGTCACCTTGGAAAGGTTGACAACCATGTTTTTGTATTCTACTAGTAAAATTATAATTGTTGGTTCCGAAACACAGGTTCATCACTGATACCCATTTATAGTTTTCTCGAGAAGAACAAAGCAGAGATTCTGTGACTGAACCTCGTGAAAGCTGCCATGGGTGCTCATCATGAGTAGCCTCATTGTTATTAAACAGATTTCGTTCCAGTAACCGGGCATATTAGTGTGCTCCGGGATCTTCATGGTGTTGAAAAATAACACTAAAATTGAAAAATGACCAATAATGTTGAAAAATAACCGATAATGGAGCTTCATCCACTCGAAAGATATTTCAAGGATTGTATTAAATTTATTTGTGTTCATTGAACTTTTTGTACCGCGTGTGATGTTCCGAACGCTTGAGTTGTTCAGATCTCCGTGTTTATCCGGCTCTAGTATCTTGTCATAGCCATCAAATCGTTAGTGTTCGTCGGTTACTATGTACAGTAATTCTGAAGTTATTGCAAGTTTTTCCTTATGCATCTTATTTTCTTAGAATCCGTGCTCCTGTATCAAGAGAATTGATGAGTCTGGCGTACTTTAGCCAACTACAGCCCGGAATTGCTAAACCGGAACCACTAAACGCTGTGGCGCCTTATAGGTAATTTTAACCGAAAAATAGACGAACAAATCTTGTACTAAAATTCATATGATGACTGCATACTTCGAATGTAGGGTGCCTTGGAAAGCTGTCGCGATCAAGTCCTGTCACACATCTCTTCCCATGCGTGAGATACTGAACCTAGTCGTGGGAAATCTTGTTGCGTTGTGTACCGTCCCCAAGGAAAGACTCCTATTGCCAATTGATACGTCTCATCCGCGAAGTGTGAAGTCGAGTACTTTGCCAAGTTGCCTTGGATTTGGTAAGTTGAAAATACCATATTAACTCCAGTACCACGCGCTCTCATGCAAGACATGCACCCCAATTTTTTAATGTGAATGAAGAACTGCAATATTTAAAAAAAAAGCGACGTCATAATTGAAATTTGGATATGAATTCAACCTAAATTAAATTTTTTTGTTGGGATTTTAAAAATGTCTATGAAAAATTTCCGAGTACAGTACTGTATACTCGCAGTGTAACTCACACTTAAATTTCTGACATATTATCTCTGTCCGTGACGCGCAACCCCCCCCCCCCCCCCCTTAACCCACCCTTTTCCTCTCAATTTTCAGAAAAAAAATGCGCTTGGTACATTACCATTGCACTTTTGATTTATATTCCGGAATGAAAGAATAATAGCTGAAGATTGTTGTTGAAGATTTTTCGACGTCCATTTTGTAGGGTTTGTGAGAGCTGTGGATCCGACGGAAAAATGCTTTTACGTAATTACGCCGCTCCTGCCGAAAACGTTGAAAAGTGTAAATTGCTTTTGCGTTGGCGTTCTGTCTATGCCTTCTTGCATCATGGACGACGCGCCTCATTTTTTTGCCGTGTCTCCAGGGGAAATCCTTTCTCCTAACCGATCGGAGTCTGTTCACTCGACGTTGAATCGCGGCGTAGTTCCAAGAACGTTCCGGAAACGTCGATAAGCTGCGTTCCTTTTGAAATAATTTTTTTTACCGTTTTCTTCGGATTTTATATAAAAAAGTTTGTTTCCCCGAGAGATTTTTCAAATCCATGGATCAAAAAATGTTTTGAGAATCTTATCGCTGTAGCTCCGACTTTCGTAATTTGGTTTTCCTTGTGATTTATAAATTGTGCTCAAATTTTCTTTTATTTCAGGCTTGTTCGTACGGAATTCTGAAGTAGTTCATGTTATTGAAGTCGGATTGTATGTCTTCATTGTCGGGTTTGCCGTCGCGTGTTTGACGTTCGTAATTTCGTCCGAGATAATCTCATTTGTATCTGGCTGCAGAGAATATGGCTAGTTTCGTGCATTCGAACACTGTTGAACAAGTTGTTTCGCGTAAGTTTGCTGTGAAGGAATCTCCCAAGTATCTGTTTTGGGCACTGATCTACTTGGGAGCCGCTGCCTTCTTTTACGTGGATTTGTGAGTACAATGCATGCGTCAACTGATTTTATGGAAATCTTGACGAAATAATCCTTTCCAATACAGTATAATGCGCGATGTTCTGCGACTGCGCGATTTTCTTAGTTATTATACAAGTGTCTCCTTCATTTTGTTACCTTTCTTTGAATTGAAGTTACGTTATGTTGTGCTAGATACTATTGGTTATGGTTAAATCAAATTGACTTGGATCACGTTG
Organism: Notodromas monacha; assembly: GCA_905338405.1. Lineage (NCBI taxonomy): Eukaryota > Metazoa > Arthropoda > Ostracoda > Podocopida > Cyprididae > Notodromas > Notodromas monacha. The sequence continues at coordinate 61,632 of CAJPEX010000103.1, read as the reverse complement.
ATGCAAACTTGCTCTGAGTATTTTCTTTCCGCTGAATGATTCTGGCGACAAGTGCAAAATTTCAAGGTGGGCCGAAAAACGGAACAAATTAAATCTGTGATAGTTACATACCCCATTCATTTTTACATGTAATTATTTTTTTAAATATTCTATCTTTTCAGCGTCAGAACAAACGAATAATGACATTTTTAAAGATTATGCTGTATTACTGCTCGTACTTCGGCCTCTTGGTCGGTTATAAATATAATTTGATATAAGCTGAAGAACGCAACCGATTCAGTAAAAATGTATGACTGACAAATTTGCTTTTCGATTGCAGAACGAAATGGAATTCGTGCCGATGTCTTTTCCACGATTTGGAAAGCGAAAGTTGGGGGAGTCAGGGATGGCGTTACACTGAATACGGGTTGCTTGCTGTAATGCTGTTGCATTGCTGTCTGAACACCTACAAGTTCATTCGTCCTCGTTTGGGTTATCCTGCACTGAAGCTCACCGAGAAGCAGATGAACTTGCTTGGAATCCAGAAAGGAGGTTCGTCTTCTAACATCTGAGCAGTTCTGTATAACCGTGTTCAGCATTTGAGCTCGCGGAAGAGTGATTATTGAATTCAGTAGCAATAATTATACTGTATTATCATCGCAAAAAAAAAAGAAGAAAAGTTTTATCTCTCCGTGTTACCGACGTCTATCTTTTCTCGAACATCTTAAGTTGACTTCGTGAGCTTTGATTTAGGTTCAAGTTAGGTTTGGTTGCGTATGAGGGTTGATTCCATTTGTATTCGGTCATTCTCTGTTCACCGTGGGTAGATTAGTTTACAGCTGTGTGGGTTTTCAGAAAGCGCGATCATCAATTCCCGTGAAAAAAACAACCGAAAGAAATTGAGAATATCCTTAAGTTTTTCAGGCGGATATTTGGCTTGCTGGACTTCGATTATTTGATGTAGGAAAGCTTGTTAACTGCTTTAAAGTTAGTGCCAGATAATTTTTTTAACATTTATGCTCACAAGTTCTACTAGAGAGGCACCGGGGAAGTGTCGCTCTAGTTTATTTTTTCTGCAATTTACTGTGAAAGGTTCTCATTTCCGCCCATGGTTTTGAATTTTTTTCAATTTATTATTTTTTTTGCACGTAGAAGCAGGATTTGATCTGTTAACACCGCAAGCCGAATCTCCTCGGCAGACTCAGTCGCCATCCAAACCTCGATTGATATCGTCTTCTCCGAACGCGTCTGTTGGGAGTGGCTCTGTGACCCCGATGAATTTGTCTGCAGCCAGCTGGATGTCCTCTGCATCTTCAGGTACTGTACGTTTCATAATGCAGTAATTCGAATTATTTTTGTTTCCGCTTAATGAGGATAGTTTCTTCGTACGTAGTTCATTGGGATTTTTTTCATGTTTCTCATCTGATCGTAACGCCACAAACTCCGAAACGGCCGGAATCCTAATTCAAAACTTCACTGCACAATATTTTGAGCTCGAATTGGTTTTCAAAGTGGATGAAGGCAAAACAAAGAATTTTTTTTGTATTGCCGGCATCTACGCGAAAATGGGATGGGTTGTTTTCCCCGAAAGTATCAAATGAAGTTTCTTGAAACAATTATTGATTATGTAAGCATTACTCAAAAATCAAAATTAATGTTGTGTTGGGGTTGGTCATTTCAGTAAAGGTCGTATAGAGGACTTTATGAATTTTTCTCGCAAAACGATTAGGAATGCGTGTGTCTTAAAAGGAAGGAACTAATTGGTTACACTGAGTGGGATTCTCTTCCAAATTTCACAGGGACGCGTTCGTCTCCGTGGTCTTCTTTCTCCGTTTCGGAAAATCGCCCATCATTTTATTTGAGCGATTCTTCCCCTGTTGCTCCTAGTTCCCCGAAAAGCGAGTCCGCGTTTGTAAGTATTTTTTCATTCCTATCCTTCGACGTTTTCTTCGTTGGAATCTCGGTAGCCTGGGTAAATGCTTTTCAAACGGTCAATAGGTATCGCCGACGACTGAATTTGAAGAAAGAATGAAGAGGGAACGCGAATCGATGCGAAAGCGGGATATTTTTGAGCCTGCTGAGTTTATTTCTTCAGGAACCGAGCTGACAAAATTTTTGGATAAGGAGCCGCAATGGAATACTACCGGTTTGTATACTGTATATTCTTTATTCTACCTGCATCTCCGGGAATATGACACTGCTATAAATTCCAGCGACATTTTCAGACACCTCGTTTTTTTATTAGCTTTAATCAGCATCATTTTAATTGATTTCGAAAAGTGTTTCTTTCGAATTTTCAATTCCGGAGCAACGGATTTTAGGTCCGAGCGATTGGTCATCAGTAAAATGTTTTTGGAAATGACTTCAGGATGCTATTCTAAATTCTGCTGCTCAGTATTCGTGCTTTTTGTATTTTTTAATGTGATAATTTGATCTATATTCCCCAGATCACTCCATGGAATTTTCCTAGAATAAGTCTTTTTGCACTTACGAACAATGAAAAATATAAAAAAATTACTCGATGTACTATATGTATACGTATTTCATTTTTGGGGAGACGCCAAGGAAATTAGGGATCGTTGATCCTCCCACTTCGATTGCCTTTGAATTGAAATTTTCAAATGTTCTGAATCCTGTCAATTATCTTCGGTGCTTTTATTAATGGAAGAGTTCTGGAAATTTCCAGTAATTGCATTGTTTTCGGTCGAGGTTTTCTTTCCTATTGCTAGTTTTGCGACGTAAATACCCGCAGAGAAATTATATAGTATTTCGCGATTAGTCATAGTTCATTATTTTCTTCTGCAGCTGGTTTTTTTAGCGCTGCGAGAAATTCGAGTGAGTCATTCATGCAGAAGGCGGCGGATCTCCAGGAATCGACCCCTCCAAAACGGTACACGTACCAACTTGCCCCAACTTCTAGTGAGTTCGTATTTCTCGTTCATCGATACAGTATTCAACCCTTATTCCATTGTCGATTTTTCTGTGGAGTAAACGCGCAGAATCGCGAGATGTTAGTATCTCGTTCTATGGCCGAATATTTCATTGATAGGTTCGACTCCTGGAGCAACGGGTCTTGGTGATGAGAAGACCTCGTCGGCGTCCAGTTTACACATGGTCGTTTTTGCAAGGAGGAAATTGGGAATCAGTCCAGAGAAGCTGGATATTTGGTCTGAAAATTTGAGAAAAGTGCGTCAGTTTTGTTCTATCCGTAGAATTATTTTCTCTAAAAATATCACCCATGCATTAAATGAGCCGTATTAGTCTCCAAACGAATCGATGTATCTTGTGTTTAACTAACCTTGGAATTATAATTGAGCGAATTACATATTGGAGATACCGTGTTGTGTTTCAGGTTAACTTCAGTGTTCAATTTTGTGCAAGTAAACGTGGAAACCCGATCAAATCTTTCAGCGCTACCACATTGGACATACTGTACAGTATTTAGAAATTGAGCTCTCATTTTTTTAATGATCAGTAGACCTTTTTGAATCTTTCAGAAACTTGGCATGAGCATGGACACCTTTTTTCAATTTTGTGAAACTTTACTATCACTAACATCAATGTGATTTTCTTCAATGGTTGTAATACTAAGAATTTTCACAAATACTGTACTTCGTGCAAATGTTTCTCGAGTAGTTTTACTCGATTTTCGCGTTACAGCTCGAAAACTGAATGCTGCGAGCGTTTTTCGTGAGTCTTGTTTTCATAAACTGTAATCTCACTTCCATGTACTATATTGTTTCAGTGGATATCGGAAACAGTCGTTAGACCTGTCAACAAGGAAATCGAAGCAGTGAATGAACATTTGCAGGGACTTGGCTCAGGAGATAGCGTTCGAATCGGAGCCATGAGCTTGAATCAGATTGCCGCTGTTTCAGTTTCTGGAATTCCTGGAATGCCAACAGGCTTTATGGATTATTCGCAATTGCACACATTAATCCCGTTCCTCGAGGCCCATCACAATCAGGCTTATCTTGTCAAACGATTTGCGTGTGAGTTAACTTGAGAAAAAAATTTCTAAGTTTACTGCACCGATGCAGTAAAAACGATCGCCCAATGTTATCCACGAGTTATTCTAAGTAGTATCATGTTCAACTTTGCTTAAATAGCACTTGCTCGAAAAGGATACTTGGGAGATTTCAAATGGAATTCCGGCGAATCTTTCGAGGGAAAGCCATGGGGTGATCATCTACCGACGGATGCTGCGGTAAGTTGAAGTTAATTTCTGGGCATCGGCAATTGAAACAAAATTTGTCATTGCGCATTGCTGTAGTGCAGTTTTTTTAATGAGTCACGTGTAAGGTAGTGATTAAAGAGTGTGAGTCAATTCGAACGGAATTTTCATTTCCGCAGATCTTGATGCATTTATTTGCGTCCTACTTCGACGTCCACTTGCCTCTGGTCACGTTCGATTCTCCGCGGCCGTTTTCTTTCCGACATTTTATAAAAAAACCCGTCAGTGGGTGGCCAACGACGGTTCTCGAGGGTTCGTTCAAGGTCCAGACAAGCGTGGGATCTGTTGTGCTTCCGGAGTCGCTGCGGGACATTCCTGTGATCTGCCAGGCTGAAATCTCTCCCCCGCATTTCGTGTTCGTCTTCAAGGGAGAAGTTTGCGAAGCATCTAAGGTTTGTGCTGTCCATCGTTTTCCCGCGTTTTTTTTCTTCATTGACAGTCTAACCAGTATTGTAAAATGCTGATTCGTTCTTCACCTTTTGACTCAAAAAGCACACTCAATGTCTGCCACATGATAAGCCGTACTTAATACCCCAATATTGAAGCTGAATCTAAGGTATAATTCATCGAAAGATTGTAGTCAACTTTTGTGAACCTGTGTCATGCTTTTTATAAGCTATTCTGCCATGCCTGGAAAGCTACGAAATGTGCGGAACTTACGCAGGGAGTTAATGCATTAATCGTGGAAATGCATGAATGCTTGTTATACCAGCGCAATTTTGGAATAACTGATGCATCAGAAATAATTATGATTTAGTTATCGGGTTGAATAGAAAAGTGTCATGGTCGACGATTCAAACAAATTTTTCCGCACCTCCGAGCAAACGATTTCGAATTTTTAAAAACAAAATAAGGATCATTATCCTATTGGTTTCCTTAAAAAATGATGGTTTTTGTCCGTGATTGAGGAATTGTTAGCATTCAAATACAGTACTTGTCAGTGCTAAATTTGACTTTATCAAAAACCCTTGCTTCTGTGGATTATAAGGTGTCACACTTTCATGTGTTTTTCCAGCACTACTCTCTCTCTCAATCCTGAATTCGGCGCTCTAGTAATTTTTCCTGAAGAAAACGCCACTTGAATAGAAGCGCAGAATTCTTCGTAGTCCTATTTCTTCTCGAGAAAATGGATACATTGGACCCTTGTCGACTATTGGTCTGACGCGCTGAGGTCGAATTAGGACTTCTAGCATTTTTAAAACGTGATGAAGCAGTCTGAAAAGGCACGCAATGAATGAGTATTTCATTGACGAAACCGCCAAAATTGTTTGTGAACGCACATGTTATGCTTTCTCTTAATTTTTCCAGGGGCGCAATAATTTGCTGCATACGATCCTTCTGTTTCTACATCACGTCAAAACTCAGAACAAGGGCATGTTGGGCAGAGTCAATCTGGGATTGTCCGGTATCAACGTCTTGTGGATTCTGGAATAATGGAAAGTGTTCCCGCAGAAGGAATCAGGTTTTGTTAAGGGGATCCGACGGTTGATCTCGGTCTTCGTATTCTTCGCGTTTTTCTTTTTTATACTTTTTTGTTGAGAGGTCGTGAAGAATTGCTGACTAATGATGTGATGCGTGGCAGTCGAAAATGTTTATTTTATTTCAAAGTTCCTCAGAAAATCACAATTTTTCTCTTTCAGGGGCAAGTCCGCGTCGCACAATAATGAATCTGAATCTGAACAGTGCTGAAAATTGTAACTATTTTAAAGTGCGGGTGTTTGATAACATGTCGTTATTGCTAAAGTTCTCGGTAGGGACACACTTTTTCGAATGAGTCACTGTTCTCGTATCGTCACGGGATCCGGTGCTGCGATGTGTTCCAGTGCCGTCGTCCCCATTAGAATGTGCTCAATGCGTTCCTTGTTCTGCTTTGTAACTGTGATTGAAAATTCACTGTGTTATTCGGCCTAGCGATGAAGTCTTTGAGTGTGTTGGAGGAAATCTGGCGGACCTATGAGATGACTGATACTGTGATCGTATGTTGTGATGGAACGGTTAAATCACATCGCGCTATTCTTTCCGCCGCTTCGCCTTGCTTGAAAGTGAGTTGTGTTTCTTTCTTTCTAGTGGAAGTGATTTCATGAAGTGTGGAAGGGTTCTGAACTAAGTGGACTTCTCTAAAATATTTTGTCTAGGAAGCTATGCTGGATTTAGCAGAAGACGGCGAAGACATCCACATATTCCTCCCGGAATCTAACGTGCAAGATGTGATTTCTATGTTGTCGTTGATTTACCTCGGCCTGTCGTGCGTTTCTCTCGAGTCCCAGCGGGGTGTGATCGAAGCGTCGACGGCGTTGGGTCTTAACTTGAGCTGGTACGAAGAATATTCATATGATGATGGCTCTACTGCTGCTGATGCTGTACCGTGTGATCCATCAGTGCTGGACTTTCCACTCCCTCAGCTAACCGACGATCTTTTCCCAGCGACGAACGTCATCAAGGAACGTGACGCACCCAAACGGAGTTCCAAGTCTAGTCACAGTTGCGCAACCTGTGGGAAGATGTTCAAAACTGCTGGTGCGTAAATCTGCTCGCTTTCAAATGTATGACCGAATTTTCAGAAATTCAGTCTGAAGATATTCTGTTGAGTTCCAGAATGTGCGCGTGCCTTATTCGTCGAGCAGTTTTGATGACATTCGTCATTAAAGGTACTCTGGGTATTGTCAAGTATCAGTCTTCAAAACGGAATGCCGTTACATTGTTAGCCTGTTACTTATGACTTTTTCAAACGTCTACTCTTCATTTCAGTAAAGAGCGACAGATGTTGCTTCTAAACTTCTCTCCGAATTTTATTTTTAAAAGTTCAGCTAATTTCAAATACTCAAGGTCAAACTAAGGTGGACCAAGCTAATCTAGAATTTGACTTCACCCAACCTACAATACCCAGTTAATACAAAAGAAAATCATGGAGTCGAGGCTTCAGAGTCATACAAGCTTGTCTTGCACGTGCGAAACCGTGCTAGAAAGCACTCAATAATTCGAGAACAACCGTGGAATTAACTTTTTTTAAATTTGAGTTTTTTCCAGTGTTCCTCGAGCGTGTGTGATCGATCTTGTATCTTATGTGATAAATTTTTTTTGAGATGAGAATCAGTGAAGAGAGGTTTATTGCAGGTTTGCTGGAGCGACATGAAAGGATTCATTCCGGTTTGCGTCCCTTCGAATGCGGAATTTGCGGGATGCGGTTCGTTCGTTCGCATCACCTGCTGGACCACGAAAGGCGGCATAGTAGCGACGCCAAGACGTTCCGCTGCCCCGAGTGCGCGAAAACCTTTTCTCGTCGCGCGTCTCTCGATGTGCACCTTCGAACGACTCATTCCAATCAAAAGAGTTTCAAATGCGAGCTGTGCGGAAAGGCGTTCGGGCGGAATGACGTGTTGACTAGACACAAGATGCTGAAGCACCGCGGCGAAGGTTTGCCTGCGAAAAGCGATCCTGCGGCCCAATTGCCCGTACCTGCTGTTGCGGTGTCCGCGGCGGGTTTGACTGAGCCGTACAACTACTTTGAGGACATATCTGTGTCCAGTGTGATGACTTCATATGAAAACTGGGAGACTGACTTCGTTTTGACTGCTGACAGCAATCTGGGCTTCCACTAAAGCTAATAGATTTCACTACCAAATTTGATTGTTTTAACTGGGACGCCCAATTTCTCTGACTCATTGACTTCCTTGATCGTTGCTTAGGTGTAGCTCGAACCTTCTTTTTTTTATTCATTTTTCCAAATTAGATAAGTTTTATTGGAGTGTATCAAAAGTCACCGTGCTGTGGCATATATTTTATTCATCTTTTCCAGACGAAGAAAATTCCAAGTGCTTACCATGTTTCGGTTTCTCCTGCAGAAAATACCACGCGTGAGGTATGTAAACAATGATGGTGATTATCGAACACAATTGGTGGGTTTCGGCAGTGTGATTTTGTTCATGTGATCCGTAATTGTGTTTTTCAGCTCCTCCAGAGAGACGTTGTAATTGTTATTTTTCGCGAGTTACTTGGAAGCACTACCTTTGATGTTAATAATAATTTCGATTATGTAATATAAAATAATAATATCGATTACGTAAGGTCTGTAAATTTCGAAAATATTGTCAATATTCGAGCATTTCCTGCAAGATGAACCCACAATATTGCCTGTAAAGTTCTCTTTTATTCCACTTCAAATATATTCCTTTGCAATTTGCACGGTTACTTCTTTGGCACACTGTATTAGGGTGTTTTGGGTTAAGTTGATCTGTTTGATTTTCCAGAATGCTGAATTGCGTGTTGGTTATGAGAACACTTTCTTCTTACAGTCTTCTCTGTTGACCTTTTCCCCAAGATTTTTTGTTCTGATTTGCGCCGAAAGGAATACAACGGGGCGCGTCGATTCTAAGTTTTCGACAAGAAAGTGCGTTCACATCTTACAGCAAGAAGTTCGGCATTATTTTTGTTCAGCTTTCTCGAAGTACAGTTGGATCTCGTTACAACGAATAACTCATAACGAATTTCAGGCCCCTGCAATGCAGCCACAATGTTATTTTACTCTCTGCTCGAAGAATTTTTCAGATCCAATGGGAATTGCTGTGACAAGATTTTTTACTAGTTGCACTGTCAAGGATCATGTGATGATGAATCCCAGAATGTCTTGATAAGAATTGAGTGTTCGTCTACTCAATTTAAAACCGTGAACCGCTTTTGTCTGCTATGGAGTGACTTTGGTGCTCCCTTTTTTCTTACGTATTGAATTTTTCGAGAAGACAGAAATATCGTATGCCGAGTCTAAGTCGAATTCATATGTGATTATTTTTATGTCGTTCTTGAATGTTGGAAAACATTGAGATTTGGGCTGGTATGATTTCTGTAAGCGTGTAGATCAGTGTGAACATTGCGAAGATTCGTCTTCTAGTTCTGTTGTTTCACAACGATTGTTCATGAAAGAAATAATTCAAACAGTTTTTTTTTCGCAGACGAATTTTGCATAAACGAAATAAGTTTGAAGTTCAAGTGCATTGTCGTTGTGGTGGAAGTGAAAGCGTGTCGGAGATGTCTTCGAGGAAAAAGGTTTTGCTGAAAGTCATCATCCTTGGTGACAGTGCGGTGGGAAAGACATCATTGATGAATCAGTACGTGAACAAGAAATTCAGCAACCAGTATAAGGCAACTATCGGGGCGGATTTCCTCACGAAGGAAGTGATGGTTGACGACAGGCTAGTGACGATGCAGGTTAGTCCCATGATCTACAGATAAATTAAAAAGGATGTCCAGTGAGCTTTCTTTCCTTGGTAGTACTGTAACGTTGCTCATGAGCATCAGGAAGTATCTCGGGAAGAAGGTGAAACTTGAGTAGACGAAGTGAAAATTTTAAATGTCGTGTTGGCTACCGCTCGAATTCAAGTATATCTATATTTAGACATCATCTTTAAGAATTCGTTACTAGTTCCCATCTGCAATCCTTTGGTCGCCCAGGAACATTTTGAAAACATTTTTCATGGAAATCGACAAGTGCTTATCTGGACGTGTTGTTCTTGATGAACAACAGTAGTTCTCTGGATTAGAGATGTTTACCTCACATCCTGTTCTGAACTTATCCTGAAATGAACTAATTAGTCGCCAGTGGTGCTTATTTTTTAGAGATAAGGAAAGTGCCCGACGATGTACTGCTTAGTGGCACTCGTATTTTTAAAATCATGTAAGGAAAGGAAGCCCGTAGAAGCTCATTAAAATGCGTAGTCAATATGTCAAGATTGATGAACTTGAAAGGGCCGAAATTGTATGCATTAAAAAAATAACCATTCAGAATTCAACCCACCCGTTTTGCTACTTATGAAATTCTCCTGCATGCTCGAAAAGAACTCGTAAGAAGCTAACTCGGTAATGACTCAAAATTTATTATTTTTGGTGATATCTGCCCGCACTAAAAAAATTTGCGAGTAAAATCGACGACGCAGGCTGGTTCGTCGTAGGAATAATAATGGTTGTAGTTGAAGATTATCTCTAAGCAGTCCGAGGTAATGTCGCCGGAACGGATTTTAGATTTATTTTTTGTTTCATTTGATCGTCCCAGATCTGGGACACGGCAGGACAGGAGCGGTTTCAATCCCTCGGGGTAGCATTTTACCGCGGAGCAGATTGTTGCGTGCTCGTCTACGATGTTTCTGCGCCTAATACTTTCAAGAGTCTGGAGTCTTGGCGAGACGAGTTCCTCATCCAGGCTTCCCCACGAGACCCCGACAACTTCCCTTTCGTCGTCATTGGAAACAAAGTGGATCTGGAAAACCGTTCGGTGAGCTGCTTACCATTTTGTAAAGTCGAACTCTGAGGAACTAGAGAAAAAATTTGACCTAGAGAAACCAGCATTCTTTTGTGGGAAAGAAGGAAGAATTATGGGAAGTTGTATTTGGTGATATTTTGGGCCTTTCATTGCTTGAATGAGTTGACAGGATTCTGAACTTAAGAGGCGAGGATTCATTCGCCCCATTAATTTTTCACTTCTTTTTAAAGCACATCAAGTTAAGATTTCATTGCTTTTTCTCCTTCGTGTTTCAATAAAGGAAAAAGCCAAAAGGTCTACAGAAAATTATAGTGATGGAGGTTTGAAGGGTGAAGCCTTCGAGATAGGGAGATTTTTAATACGTTTTCTTCTATGGGAATTCAGGCACGGACTTGCAAAAAATTCGAAATAGGGAGTTATTCGACTTCGGAAGGTTCGAGTTATCCAAGAATTTTTTTCGTATTTGCCCTAACAAAGAATGTGCTTTGATTCTGTGCGCCTTGCGGAAAGTCGGGGTGTTATAATACTGTACAGTACAATTTTTAGATTAGCTTGTGGAGTAATAGTTTACTGTGTGGTTTAAAACCGGATGCCAACTCAAATAATGTTGAAGATAATCTCCGTATCTATCACAAAAGTTCATTTGAACGGCAGTTGGGTGTAATAGATTAGCATTTCAGGTGTATTTTGTTGGTTAAGTCTGAAATTAATGCGTTGTGTTGGAGGATTTTTGTTTGTCGTTCGTGTCATTCATTTGCAGTATTCGGATAACAAATTGCATTTGATTTTGTCTCGCTAGAACGCCCCGGAGAATCGTTGATTGAGAAATCGCATGGTAACAACTAATTACAAGACTTCAACGTCATTTCTGCTTACAAAGTAATAGGTTTAAAAGTTATCTCAACTGAACGCAGAAACTGGAGAATGCGTCTGACTTTTTTTAGGCTGTTTTTTGCATCACGCTTTTGTTGTTGTCGTTATTGCTGTATCGTAATTCGTACGTGATTTCACTTCAGAGAAGTTGAAGGAACCCTTCTTTCAATTTTTTTTTTATGGAAAATCCGGGTCCCTTCAGTTGTCTCGTTTTCACTTGATAATGCACAGTTATGCCGTTGTTGATGGACTGAATTTGTTTCAATGGGAAGTCCATTAGTAGAAAGACTGCTTGTTTCCTGACTCCAAGACGGATCTTAGCTGAGTAATTTTAAGCCTTCTGAAATCTGTATTATATTCAAATGTTTGATTAAATTACCGTATTTGATGAATAGATGTCTGACTTCAAGTACGTCGAATTACAACATAATTACTCATTAGTAAAGAAAACATGGCAACACCCTTGAGGATGTATGGAAAGTTTATGTATGGTTGAAAAGTATGCTGGCAGCCAGATTCATCATAGTAGCTTTTTGGAGGACGATCACTTTTTCGGTATTCTTAATTACGAGAAACAAAAATTGTTTGCAGCCCTATTCGATTGTGCGAAAAATCCGTTGTACTGTACTATGCTTCCATAACCCACGTTGAATCTCTACGGTACTACAGTATTTTCCCGACAATCAAGATGCATTTTTGATCCATTCCCAGGAAAGAAAATGTGCAAAATGTTATTGACGAAGAGTTCATGTTTCTGACCACAGGTTCCCGCGAAGAGGGCCCAGCAGTGGTGCCAACAGAAGAACGGGATCCCGTACTTTGAAACGAGCGCGAAGGAAAATGTGAACGTGGAACAGGCGTTCCAGACAGTGGCCAAGAACGCGCTGGCGCAGGAGACCGAAGTGGAGCTCTACAACGAGTTCCCAGACCAGATCAAGCTCACGAACGACCAACGTGGTGGTGCGAACCGCAACGACACATGCAACTGCTAATCAATCATCGCTTGTCTTTTTCCCTTCCTTTCCCCATACTTCGTCTTTCTCTCTCCCTCTCTTCATGGTCTTTCGTTTCGCTTTTGCAAATACCCCCCCCCCCCCTCCTACTTCGCCATCCTCGCAGTGCCGGAAGAAGTATGGAGATGAGGATCTAGAAACTGTGCATGATCGGCTTTCGCGTTCAACTTTTCCACCAAAGCGCATTTCCGCGAGTCCTAATCTCTTGATTTTGAGCAATGGGTTCTGTATAGGGCTCATGTGATTTCATTCGTGTGGTGGTAGGGACAATTCTATTGGATTTTATTGTAAGATTGAGCCTATTTTACCTCACAACAAAATCGTTAGTTGATCTGAAGCTGTTTTTTCACCGTGGGGATTCGCAATCTCCTCGTGTCTGGTACCACTTTCCAGACGTTGCAATGTTCGTGTTCCAGTAGGTGGGTGCCAAGAATCACACATGTTATAATATGATTTGTTCAATCGCCTGGCTAGAGAACTCGTTTGAATCATTTTCATCGTTTCTCTCCGTCAACGTTTTTCTGCTTCTGGTAGGAGAGAAAGGGTGTAGAAATCAGACAAACACAGTGCAGTAATATTGAGTGAATTACAGTGCAGAATTTAAGATGTCTCTGATCCTGAACCTATTCAATCTGTTGGTGCAAGGCGAGATGCTGCTCATGATGAGGTATTGAAAATTATTCTGATTTTAATGAAAACTTTAATATTTTCGGTGGAAGGAATTGTTGGACGTGTAAATGCCGAATGCGAGGTTCGATCTTTCTTTCCGGCGGTGTGATGGTGTGAAAAGATTATTTTCTTCTTTGGTGACGAGCGCAGCTGAGAGATTGTATCTAGATTGGTTTCTTTAAGCAAGAAATTAGAATACGCGGGGGAAGAAACGTTTCCCGCAGGACTTCGCCGTTAGCCACAGAAGTGAAGCGAAAGGCGTCTTTGGTCTTAGTTGCGTGAGTTACGGAGCTTGCGAGGTTTATTTTATTTTCTTAGTTCTACTCCTTCGGATTCTTGTCGAAAGAATAGTGATCGCTGGCTTACAAACAGCATTCCTTCCCCATTTTCAAATGAATTGGTTCAAATTTCAGACCGCAGTCAGGGTTTTCCCGGTGTGATGGCGAGTATGGTTCTTCCCCGGGTGAATCGAGCCAAAATAATTGTAACATATCTCCGTATAGGTTCCTTCTCCGTTGTAACCCAGCGTGTCGTAAATCCGTTTTTTTTTTTTTTTTTTTTCTTTTTAATTTCCCTCTTTTCTCT
>CAJPEX010000103.1:4947-48019 GCA_905338405.1 Notodromas monacha | reverse complement strand
TCGTAAATCCTTTTTTTTTTTTTTTTTTTTTTTTTCCCTGTTAAATTTCCGTCGCCTCTATTCTGCTCGATTCAGGTTGGGCAAAATGATATCAGGTTGCATTGGTTGTAACTTCAACATTCTTGGCTTGAATTACCAGTGTATTCTGTTGGTCGGGTCCTGATTTCTATTCGCTGAAAGTAAACCCATCAACCTGTTAACCTTATGATTTTAATTTTGGGCTCTTCAATTCCATCTGATAAAATAATTGTTTGAAATTATTCATTTCAAGATTTTCTGTTAAATCCAGGAATGTCAATTAAATGATTCAACGTAATTCTTGAACAATTTTGGTCTCTGTCAAATGAATTTCAATCATTCACTTATCCTAGCTGACTCCTGATCATATCCAGATTAAGACAACTGTGGAAAGTAATAGTGCTGAGGTAAAACAAAACCCTCCACTCAAGTTGACTTTCATGTTGGGTAGAAATCTGTTCTTCTCCATGATTAAAGAATAAGTGGTGAGAAAAGTTAAGTTTGTGTAATTTGAGGTCTTTGATATGAAGAAGCGAGGTTGAAAATCGAGGATGAAGATCAAGCAGTGCCACCGTGCAATGCTCCCACCGAACAAACATGCTAAAAGATGAATTGAGCGATTCGCACGGGGATTTGCTTAACTTGACTGCTACACCTGATTAACAATTTTTTTTAGTTGCTTTCGATCAATGAATTCGCGAATGGGTAACGTGCGGAGAGCTATCATATTTTGGGGAAGGAAACGTTTGTTTTTTTGGACGTTGACTGCTTTGGTGTGAGGCTGCTTGAATGAGTTTTCTTTCATTGATTTCCCGGGCGCACTCCAACCTGGCGTGAATCGCCTTTCCTCCCTTTTTTTAATGCGGGAGACTTATTTTTATGGGAAGATGGAAAGAGAGATATTCTACGACCTTTGAACCGGTTGGGTTGTTTTGGGAAGAAAAAAGTGTTTTTTGCGAGATGGGGAGAGGGAAACCAACGACGTTTAAAGTCCTTTCTATCAATCTAATTGGATCATTTTGTTTTTCTCCGTGGAAGGTGAGTGCGAGAGGGATGTTGCATGTGATACACGGGGCGATTGGGAGTCATTTTTATTGCGTGTCCCACGCTTATATGTAAGTTTTCGGTTGGAAAAGCGTGAGAGGGCTTTTGCTTCGTCCATTTTCGTTTTTGTAGCGTTCGGAAACTTGGTCTTGCCGTTTTGTTCCGGGCTGCTACCTTCTATTTGTTCGTCCTTTTTTTTTGTCCATCTGAGGAATACATGGAATGACTTGCTTGAAATCAAATGAGTCTCATTGTCTGCCATGAACATGGTTATGGTTGCTTGTGATTGCCCTAGTACCGATGCAAATGTGTGTTTTCTCCGAAACAATACTGGAGATTTAATTGTAAGGAATTTTTCATACGCAGACTTCTTCGTCCTAATCATTCATCAGGTACTACATTCAGCATCAAGAATAGGAAGTTTCAAGATCAAAACTTCTCATTTATTCTTATGAATGTTGCATCTTAATATCATATCCAAGAAGGTATATTGCATCAGATGCTCACTCTGGTGGAATAAATCGGTATCACTGGAGCAATTAAAATGCTGATCTCCTTGCATCATAGAGTACCTTAGTTCTAGACACAAGAAAAGTACATTCCCTATATATTTCTTCACGTTTTAATCTGATTGGTCAAAAATTGCAAGAAGGTCAAAGCAGCGTTCAAGGATGAGCTGTGGAAATTTCATCCAGCTTTTCAAGGTGAATAATGGACAATCATTTTCAAAAAGGCATTGTGGTGTGGCCTTTTTGAAAAAAAAAAAAAACTTCAAAAACGTTTGTGGTGTGGTGTGCATTTTAACACGGCAAATATATCGATCGTCTCATTCAAACTAGTGTGTCTCTGGAGGTCATTTACTTCGAGGCGCTTTTAAAATTCGGTTCATTTTAGACGATTTATTGCAAATGTTCGAATAAAATTGCCCCTTCCGTCGTTTTTCATTCGAACTTGGAAATTTTTTGCAAAAGTTCAGAAAAGTTTCGGAGGAGTTTAAAAAAAAATCTTTCTTCAAGAGGAATTCGGTGTGGAAACGCGTTTGAAACGACCATTTTATCGTCCAAATAAATTTCATTGACCTTAAAATACGCATTTCACGCGTGATGGTCTTCTTGCAGAAGGGGAGGAAGCGTGAGCTGCTGGATCAAATGCGAAATTCTATGTTAAAAGTACTGTATAGATATACTGTATGTACGCTTCACTGCATCCTTGTCATTTTCTTTAGAGCTGTGAACATAGACATTCATATGGTGAACATAGCGTGACCGAAATCTGGAATATCCAGAGGTTATGACTACATATAGAGGGGGTTGCATCGTCCCGTGAGTGGACTTCTCGTCCGCAGTGAACGACGACGTTCCAGCCAGCTGGAGGCGGCTTCACCTAGCTAGCAGCTGTATATTGTACGCATCCTGACTCCAGCGAGGCGTTCGCTAGGTCCTGAAGGGGACAGGATTGTTTGGTTCAACAGTATATTGGAATAAGGTACAGTACAGTATAGGTACTGATCTTCTTCTTGGTACGAATTCGGGTTCGACGGTGTCTTGGAACCGCCATAGCAGGTTTCTCAACAAAATGATATTGAAGCTTTATGGTGTTTCGAACCAGAGTTCGCGCGTTGGTTCTGAGCTTTGTTTCGAGTTCCCTTTGTTCTATCTAGATGTCGCTCGTTTAGCTTTCTACCCCTCTAATCTCCCGGGACCAATTTTATGACAACACTGTAAGTCACCGGCGAGTTTTGGCAGCAATTTGAAATCTTGATGTGCGGGCATCAGTTGTCAATTTGACACTTGGGATCGGAATTCAAGAACATTTGAGGGAAATCTCATCTAAATTCGGTCCTGGATGTGCGCGTTCGTGAGATATCCACCTTGATCGTTGTTGCAAGTTCATGTGCGAGGCTCTTCGTTGCCGCATTGCGTGATGATGAAGTGCAAGTAGAGTTGGGAGACGTAGAGGCGAATTAAAAATTTTCGTTCTTGTAATTTGGGACTCAAATTTTTTAAATAATGCCTGAAGTTCATCATGTAAGTATTTCACTGTGTGATCGTCGTTATTCGACAAACCGACGATATCATCAGTTTCGAACAGTGAGATATCGGTATATCTATTGTAGTCTCACTTTCTCCGAATAGGATAGCTACAAACATCGCGGTAATTATCTACAGACTCCTACCTGTGCTTAGGCATTATTTTCGAACCGATTCAAGATCGGTAGCAGGTGCGTTTATCCATTACCATGGACCGGTACCCTTTGCCAGAGATATTGCCAACGGTCTTCCGCCATCAGAATGTTGGATGACTCCGGAGTGTTTCTGGTGTGTATCGGGTACGATTTGTTCATTCAAGCTCCAGCAATACTTGGATGTGATTTATCCTATTGATATATATCGAGTGATCTGGATTATTGAATTTTCTGCGCGAACCTACGTTGGGTTTGTTTCTAAGTTTCTGCGAATAGATTCATTGCTCCGTTGGAAAGAAGGTTTTCTGTTCAGATTTCTTGATTCTCCTTATACTTACCTAATCCGGCTTGATTTTTCAGTCTCGAATTTTTCTGAACAGGATTGTGAATATGGACCACCCATGACAATTATTTGGAGTTTTGTGAATGACATAGTAGTTTTCCTGCCTTTAGTTCGGCATTTAAAGCCACAATCATCATGTTTGGAAATGCGAACAGTAGGAAGTTCGGCAAGGAAAAAACGAATATCCTGCCAATTCAAGAGATTCAAATAAAAGCCAATCTAAATGGGAATGGCAGATCAATTTTATCGGTTCGTAATGAAGTCCGAGCCGCCGAACCGAAGTTCTCCATTTACTACGACTCTGAGGTGGATGTGCACAAACCAAAGAAAATAAATGAAGCGAAACAATCGGGGAAGGTTGTGGAGCATAAGGAAAATATGACAATTACTGCGAAATCGGACAAAGCAACTGGAGCATTTCCGAAGACTAAGAATGCTGGTCTGAGTCTGCGACCTTCGCAAGTGGCGGGGCTGAGTTTTAAGCCAACGCAAGGCAGTAACGTTCCGCCGCAGAAGCCAAATCGCAAAGGCAAACCAGTCGTGATTCCTCCTCCAGACGAATTCGCATTTTATGACGACTCCCCGAAGCCGTTGTCTGTGTCCGCGGAGAACACTCCGGCAGACTCTCTCATCTCCGAAATCGATCGCGGAAGTTCAACATGCGGAATATCATCGCAAATGAAAGGCATCGAATTGTCCTCGGCTGGTGTTCCGTCGAAGAAGCTCATTCAAGTCCCATTTGGCGAATTGGACATATCTGGAAAGAAGAAACCCTCAATCCGTCGGCCGTCAACATCAAGCCACGAGAAAGATTCCGAGGAAGATAAAGAGAATGAAACGACTGTTCCCACTTTCAATGTTCTTGGTGATGAGGAAGTTTCTCCGCCGTCCACTCAAGATTCTGCTGACAGCATTGATGGGTTACCAACCAACTGCTTTGCTCTACCAAGACCGTCTATGGATAAGAGCCGCATTTCATTGCATAAGCAGCAGGAAGATGAAATGTGCAAGTTGAAGGAGTATGCTGAGGACATCTTCAAATATCTCACCGAACAAGAGGTTTGTATTCGTGGAAATGGTCGCGTTTTCGTTCACAAGATTCAACGTATCAGTTGTGCACGAAGATTGCAAAAATTCTTGGAATTTTCTCAACGATATTAATCCTTTCCACAATTTGACCCTTACTTCACCCCTGCGTCTTAAGCAACAAATGAAGAAATCTTTTTCTATTCAGAATTTTTTTCAGCATTAATCACTGGTCTCTATAGAAAACTGGGAGGAAAATTGGAAATTGCAAATAAACGCTGGGGCATTTATTGGTGCATATACGGGTATTTTATTTCACTTTTGAACTACCGTATTGGAAATAGGATTGATTGTTCTTCATCTAATTTTCTTAAGAACGTGCCTCCAAATACGAACATCCTGTTTTTATTTTCATAAAAATGTGGAGGCTTGTTCCGAACTTTCCTCCCAGCGTGCATTTTTTTCTTTGCATTTGTCAATTTTGATTAATTGAAAAAATTCAGTTTTCTGTGTATCTCGATTGTCTATGTTCTGAGTTTTTCGTCCTTTTTAGAAAAACTTCCGTCCACGCCCAATGTACATGCATCAGCAACCTGATTTGGCTCCTCACATGCGCTCAATGTTGGTCGACTGGCTTGTTGAAGTTGCTATTGAATACAAGCTGTCTGATGCATGTTTGTTCATGGCTGTTTCCTACATTGACCGATTCTTGTCCTACAACAAAATTTTCCGGTCGAAGCTCCAGTTGCTGGGCACAACGGCCATGTTCATCGCTGCGAAAGTGGAAGAAATCTACCCGCCGGAAAGTGAAGAGTTCGTCTTCATTACGGACAATACCTACAGCAAGGAGCAGCTGCTCAAGATGGAAACATTCATATTGATAGCTCTAGATTATAGGATGACATGTGTGACACCTCACACGTTTTTTGCGAAGTTCGTTTTGGACATAGAGGCTCCTGAGACTGTTCGAAATCTCTCTTCGGTAAGATTTGTTGTCGGAGGTTGTTCATCCGCTGGTGTTTTAAGCATCCCAATATTATCGGAATGCTAACGATTTTATTTTTGAAGTAGGCGTTTATTATACTTTTTAATCCACCTGTGTCGCATACTCTTTTCCTCCTTCAAAATTTCAAGAATAAAGGAACGTTTTGTATTTTAGTAAATGTAGGTGAAACTTGGATATTTGTTAATTCAACTCGAAAGTGTTGAATTGACGAAAGAACGTCACTTTTTGCGCTTGGACATGCGTTTAATCCGACTTTGCGTATAAATCTCAACTATTTCAGTATTTGTTGGAGTTGGCAATGATGGAGGGAGGAGATATCCTCAACTATCTGCCATCGGTTCAGGCTGCTGCTTCAGTTGCCCTTGCGGCTCACACGTTGATGGTTGGCGAGCTGTGGAAAGACATGTTTAGAAAGGTACACTGGAATTTATTTCTTCGGTTTCTTGCCGGCATATAATCTCATCCGTTCTCCCCATTGTTGAATAGACGACGAATTACAAGTTTGCGGATCTGATGCCTTGTATGTCAACGATCAAAATCATTTGGACGAAAGCACCAACGCACGATCAACAGGCTGTGAGGCAAAAGTATCTGGAACTGAAGTGAGTGCTTTATATCATTCGACAGGACTCCGTCAGATTTTTATATTTGAACGAGAACTAATTTCGGTTGCGATCCTCATTAATTCGGTTGCAATCTTGCAATGACACAGCAATTTATTTCTCAACATAAAGCGCAGTATTTTCTATGTTCATGCGTTGAGTGATCAGATTTCGTAACATTAAAAAAATCCTGAATGTTCCAGAATCGGATTTGAACGTACGATTCTGTGCGTTCATTTTTCAGGTTTTACAGTATTTTATTACCTTTCTGTATTTTCATGGATTAGACCGCCAAACCCGTTCGAAGAAAGTACTTCGAAAAATATTGTTTCCCCAGATTTTCCTAAAGCTTCTCCCTGTCTGATGTCGACAAGTTCAGATCATGTACAAAATGTTGAATTGTGTGAACATACAGTATTTAAATGTTTCCTCCATCCATTTCAGTAGTAGCTTTTATTGATACATCTTATTCATGCCAGAAATGTGCGGGGAATGGGAGATAGTGGCTTTACATTCCTAGCGGCAATATGTAACGAAGAAAAATATTTTAACCTTTTTGTTGTGCAATCCTGAAATATGCAATGGTTGAATAATTTCATCGATTGAAGTGTTGTAACGATTTTGCTGCGTTTTGCACATGTGATACCATACTGTAATTAATTTTGACCTCATTTCAGACTGAAAGCGGTGGCGAGTATTCCAGTCTGCTCTACATTCCCGCAGGATACCTCATAGGACAGGATGTGAAGAATTGCACATCGATGAATTCGACTTTACTGCACCGGTTGTTTTGTAGTCTCATGGGTATTGTCAAATTTTATTCGAAGTGATGCTTTCGGATCTCTGTTTTGTTTTTGCTGCATCCCACCGAATTTCGATTTTCATTTAATTGTTTTTTTCGACATTTACCTTGCATTTTATCTCCGATTTTTGGCTGTTGACCAGGTATTTTGACAAACCGGCCGTCCGAACGTATCAGATTGGTTGGTCAATGCCCCCTTTATATTTGTATAACGGTTGTGTGTAAGGCATGCAATTTGGCCTATTCGCAGTGAAGTCATTTTTCCATGTTGTGTTTTCTCGTGTTGAAGAAAACAGTGACGTTTGAGGCTTTTTTTTTTAAATACATTTTTAATCGCAAATGCGTTCCTCGGAATACTGATGCTAGCTTTTTTCATCTTCCTTCAAGTCCTCATTAGATTGCGCTAATGTCCACTCGAAGGTTCGCGTAGGAAATTACGAATTCAGACGTGGTTGGAGAATATCCTCCGAAGCCCGCTGAATTGGCATCTTTGATCATGATGACCTCGAATTGTGGTTTCTTGGTGTGAGTGACGCTGGTGCTGCTTCGGACCCTAAGGATACACGCGCAAATTTCCTCACTGCATGGTTATATTCAAATTCCTTGCTCTACTGGTGAGAGCCCAGGACGTGCTTGTAAAACCGGCTTTTTCTTTTTTTTAAATCTCACTTCGAATCGAAGAGTTGCGTCGCCACGTAGCGGAATTCGCCTCCTGGAGTTCCGCTAGATTCGCTAAAAATGTCGTTACTTTCCAGGGCAGTATCGTGGAGTTCCTGTCCGGCTAAATTCGTTTTCCAAGACGCGATTTCAATGTTGCCTGAATGCAGAATAGGTTATGCACAGTGAGCTTCGATTTCCATAAAACAAATCGGCACGTCTCATGAAAAATTGTTAATCCGAAGTTTTTGTCCTTCAATCATATGGAACTCAGAGTATCCTGGCCTTTCTTGCATTAGCCATGTCTTAACTTGAACTCCAGAGGCCGCCTCTACTAATTTTTGTTCGCTCTATTTTTATTTCTTCTCACGCCTTGCATGAAGCACTCAACTTTTTCGAATTGATCGGTGCGTCATCTTCTGTTGCACGAAGTTGTATGTTTCGAGCTGATTCACTCGGATATTTCTGAGAATACGAGTAATGTAACGTATTTTTACTTGTTTATAGTAATAATGAAACATGTGCGCGCCTAACTAGTTTTCGAACTTCAGTTCCGCGAATTGACTCTTTGAATTTGTCTGTCGGACATCATCAGACCGCAGTGCGAAAAAAACCTACTTTCGAAACTTTTCTTTCTTCATAGAAGTACTTTCATTGCGAAGAATTCTTTCTTAATGAAACGTTTCGATGGGAAGTCTCTAAAATTCGTTTTTGGCTAGATTTCTCTCAAAATTTAATCGGATAACGTTAAACGTATCTGTATCCATACTTCGTGGACTTCCAGCTTACTTTTACCCTGAGTGATATGAAGCTCGATCGAACGATCTACGTATATGCTAAGTTACCCGTAACGAGGCTCGCTGTATCTCCCTCGGTCAGGTAGGTGAAACGAACTCCAGCAGCCGAAGGAGCGATTGGGTCGTAATCAGCTGCGAAGTTGTCGATGATAGTGACACCCCCGGCGGTTCCCACCACCTGATTAATTGATTTAAACGAAAAGCGATTTAATCCACTCCACCTTGATAAACATTTGTTTTCTTTATTAAATTGTAGCTGAATTATTCGCTTTCTAATACGAGTTCTGAATCAATTGACGGTGAAAACGAAAGGACTGAAATTGCTAAGATAAAATTAACCCTTTTTTTGTAAGAGACGCGTTTTTTTTAATTTCTGCATTCATCGGCCATAGTATAGGTACTGCAGGGTAGGCTATAGGGAGTTGTACTCGTGTGTTCAGTATATACGAGCCACACCCTGTTCTTGCTAAACTTTTACTGTAAACCGTGAAAATGGCAATGACGAAAAATTTGGTTAATAATATGTTGGAAGCAATAAATGCGTGAATGTATTTAAAATTTAAAGCATTTTAAGCTGCTGGCCAAATTTAAAAAAATTGAATACCTGTAACAAGCTGCCTTCATAAAGTTGAGAAAGTGTTGTAGGAAAAATTCATATCATCCTAAAATGACGAAGATTCTCAAAAATAAAAATGAGAAACTGGTCTTTCCCTGCGAGATAATTTTTGTTTCCTGAATTTATCTCAATAAAGTAATTACAGCATGGTCGTAGTCGCAATTCATTATCAATTTTTCAACCCGGCCCGGATGTGCAAAAGCTTGTCCCTGCTGTAAGCTTCAATTGGATTACTGTGCAGTATATGATTTACGACTCGGAATTTTGGAGCGGAGTCCTCTGTAATGTCTGAAGAATACTGATCACACTGAAAGAGCATAAAGTAACGGAGAAAGGGCTTTAAAGTCTACATTTGGTGGGAGTGAAACCCAGGAAATACAGGCAAAATAATAAAGAGATGATCGGATTCTCAAAAATTTTGCAGTCCACCCCATACTGCCATTAATTGAAAAAGAAAGATAAATTCGATATGATATGTACGATACGTGAATTCTTGTTCGTAAGACTTGAAAAAATTGGTTTATCAGGGTATATATAGTCATCTTACTGTTGTAAATTCAATCCTTTCTTACCTACTGCGTGCCCTTCTTCCATGAGCAATCCTCACGTCTATTTGCTGCAGTCTTACGCAGTAAACGCTCGTTGCAAGGAATTAATGCACTCTTATACTCTCCCGAAGAATTATTCGTGTTCATACAGGTCCATATAATAGACACAATATTGCAGCATTTTAATTTACCCGTATTTACTCGAGTACCACAAGCCCTCTCGAGTATGACGCGCACCTTCGTCTTCAGTTCACATAATTCATGGGGTATTTGAAAAAATACTTGAGGTAAGAAAAAAAAGTAAATCGAAGCCCACTTAGATGCTTATTTCAATATTACGGTCATTTATTACGCAAAGCAAAGCATAATTAAAAAAAGAACTTTCGAAAAATTTTCAAGTGGGGAAAAAGTTTAAAGTTCAAAAAATTCATTAGAAAATGTTTACCCGACTATGACGCGTACCTTATTTTTTGCCCCTGTTTTTGAAAACAAAAATTCTTGCGTGCTGCTGCTGGTAATCGATAAAATACGGTATTTACGACGAAATCTTAATGAAGCTTTCTAATGGCAGTCGTGGATGTATACGCATGGGCGAAGCGGGATTTCCCCGTTCGATTTTGACGTGTAATGTTTCGAAGATTTTCGATTTATTGGTACTTGTTGATCCATTTTTTTCTACTGTAAATTGATAACTCGCCTCAATCGTTTCGTTGTCTGAACCCACGTCCCAGATCAGAAGAGCAGTGCTTTCGTCGACCCCGATGCCATAGAGCTGGGGATTCCTGGCTTCGAACATCAACTTCATGAGCCGGCCTTCGCGTACCCGCTCCCCGAAGTGCGAGTCAGTGATGATCTTGTAGGCGAACCCAAGGCCCGACGGGTAATAGGACAAGTCATCAGTGTTGCCGCAGTCATTGGAAGTGCAAACCGGGTTTGCCCAGGCCTCGTAGCTTCGTCCACCGGCGATGGCGAATCCGT
Organism: Notodromas monacha; assembly: GCA_905338405.1. Classification (NCBI taxonomy): domain Eukaryota; kingdom Metazoa; phylum Arthropoda; class Ostracoda; order Podocopida; family Cyprididae; genus Notodromas; species Notodromas monacha. Next base: position 37,397 of record CAJPEX010000103.1, on the reverse strand, counting down.
CGCTTTGACACGCCGTTCCTGCACTCGTCCCACCGACTGCCCCGATCGCGAACACGTCTCGGATTGCCTCGAACACTAAGGTATCTGGGTGAGGTCATATATGAAGAACACGTTATTTATTATATTTTGAAGGGAAGAATTCCGTTAATAAAATATAAGCACTAAGGTATCTGGGTGAGGTCATATATGAAGAAAACGTTATTATATTTTGAGGGGAAGAATTCCGTTAATATATAATATACGAATGCGAGGGTGCAACACAAAAAAATCGTAATGCCAATGAAAAATTCGTTATAATCTGGGTTCTCTGCAAGGAAAGGAAAAAATAACTAAATAAGAGGAAAAAATTTAATACTGTAGAAGGAAAGGAAAAAAATGAACTCTGCAAGCAATGTTTTTTCTCAAGCTTAAATAAGATTTCGGATTTTAAAAAATAATGTAGTTTATCAGACGAAGCAGCATAAAAAGCACCAAAGTTATATTTTCAAAAAGTGCAAGTCCTGTAAGCAAAAGTTCTACATTTTGTTGCATATGAGAGCAGATGAAAATTATTAAACAGGATAATATATTGTAATAAAATGATATTAAAACTGTATTTGCGGACAAAAAGTGAAAATTTTCAGTGCGTGTATCATCCTTGCAAATGGTAGTTAAGCGGGGGAAACTTCGATTACAGTATATAGAAATAAATTTCTAGAAATTAACATTTGTTATACATATAATGAACAAATTATTTCATAGTTTAATATAAAAGGAAACTTTTTGCATTGTAATAATGTATTTAAAGTATCGAGTTTGACAGCTTCTACTGAAATTTTATTAGGAATTCGCTTGAGTAAAACATTCGTTTGTGAATTTTATCTGACGAAAATCTAACGATAGAATAGACAAAAAAGACAAGTCTTCGAACGATGCTCCAGTATACACATATTGTACTAGCAAAAGGCATATACTGTATACATATGCAGGGATCAAGTTGATTTTTCATGGATGATCCAATGTCTGCCTTATTATGTATTCCCAAAGGATATTTAGCATAGTTTTCATTCACAAAATGTTTCATTGAGGATTTTTTTTAAACATAAAAACAGCAGAATTATAATGCATTTGAAAATCCTGTTTGTGTGAAAGTTTATGCTGGTTTGAAACAAACCCTCCGCATTCAAAGCTATGCGTATAATGTGTCATACAGCAGACGCCATTGAATGTAAAACGGCTATTAAATCTAAGGCGCAAAGCTATCGATTATACAATATTTATGTAAGACGCATCATGCGAACATTTTATGAAAAAAGGGCGTCAGTAAATGTTTAATGCATAGTATATAAACTGTCCGGGTGACCTAATGTTATTGCAAATACTGTACATCATGTCTTGTATAGAAATCGCATGACTTCTGCAACCAAAATTCTGGTCAAGAAAAGTTAAATTATTATAACAGTATGTATGTGTACTAGCAGAATACTGTTTGACCAGCAGAGCCCATGACAGAAATTTAAATTCATTGAGGGGGAAAAACGGCCTGTATTAATTTTCGCCTGAGGATGAGCTATACAATACTCCATTTTCATTCAAAATTAATACATTTTCAGACTAACGGACTCCTTTGGTTGAATGCAAATGTGAATACGTATACACCGGTAGACTCTCTATAAAATCGAAATTCAAGGTACCAGAAAAACTTTTTAAAAGGGAATTTCGTCATTGTGGAGAACCCTTGTATTTAGCATGAGGAAAGAACCACAAAAAACGTTTCGCAGCAGAGAAAATCGTTGGAGACAATAGATTGTTGTGGAGAGACTCCAACTTCAACATACAGTATTTACTGTTTTTCTTTAAAAAATTTTCTCCCGCAAGAGTCCAGCCTAAAATTGCCTGATTCGATATCCTGAAAAAGTCTTCCAGTCCCGGATAATCCGAGTTCTTATTTACAGTAACTGAATTACAGTACTTATACAGTACTGTACAGTACAGTATATATCTAGTTTGTTAATTCTTTTATTGTCAGTAAAATTCGTACCTGAACCATCAGGGTGGATGATGCCGTTTATGATTCTTCCTTGATCACCGCCACCGAAAAATACGCCGGTGTTGGATCTGATCATGGCAGCAATTTCGGGATCATCCGCCAAATCCGCGCTGTTGTCCATTGTGATGGGAATCCAAGTTGCATCTGCTGCACCGATTTCCAGAAACATTTGCTGTGCAGAAACGATGCATATTTCAGCAATATTCGACCCTGTATATATACTGTAAAGCAATTTATGCTGTCGAATATATAGAGCCACTCACAGTGTAAAATTCCCCGTTTTCAACTGCCATTTCAGACGCCATGGTTATTACAGCAATGCGCGCCTCTCCTATTCCGCCCTGAATATAAAAGAAAAAATTACCGAAGTAAATAAGGTACAGTATCATTTTAGAATTCTATTGAAAAATAAATAGCTCAATTAACTCACAGCTGCGTCGACGAATCTTCGTAGCACCGGGTGATCATCGTCATTTACGTTTCCGCCGTGCAAAAACAAATTATTTCTTGCATTGCAACCGTTATTGGAAATCAGAAGAAAAACAGCTAACGCGATTTTCCAAATCATGTCTTGATGAAAGACAATCTATATGCGAACTACACGTCCGGAAGTCGCTGTAGCTATCATTTATCGTAAGTCGGAGTAGTCGATCATCAAATTTTTTGAATTGCGTAAATATGGAAAATTCGCTGTCTATATTCAGACCAGGTGCTGCTTTTCTCATGCAGCAGTTGTTATCTAATTTTTTTCACTTTTAAATATGGCCGTTATCATGTTTTAGATTTTGTTTTCATTTGCTCTCGACGGAGATATTGGAGACATCATATACTTGACCAATTTTGGAAATCTCGGTGAATCCGCGTGAACCTTGTAGAACTTATTATTTAATATTTTATTTTTTATACTGTAAAGCTGCTTATGGGTCCCTACATATAACGAATCCCTTGATTAACAAAAAATCTGCAATACGACATTGCTATATATATGCAGAATAAAAAAATACTGACTTAAGAATCGCAAAGGAAATCTTTTTAACATGACGAATTTTTCGTGAAAAAATGCTTGAATTCCCGCAACTTCCAACTGTAAACATTTGAATCTTCAAGTCCGATTGGACAAAACTTGGATGCGTCTTGAGGAAATATTTTAACCTAATTGCTCATGTTTTTGTCCCATCTCTGAATAATAAACTGGCGAAAATGAGCCATGGATGATTTTAGCGTAAACGTCTGCCGCCAAAACCGTCAATTCTTATAGGATATTTGTGAGTAGAAAAATAATTTGAAGATAATTATTGCTGAAACACTGTTTTTAAATTCGACACAGTCTTTATAAATTGTCAGATCAATAACATTTTTGTGGGTCGTCTGTGATATTCGTTGTTTTGGTTTGTCTGGAATTACCTATTAGTTTTTTCTTGATGGAACCTCAAGGAAGTTTGGGACCCACAAAACAATTCTGCTATTTTCAAATAGCAGAAGAAAGCCGCGGGAATGATCTTTTTTGTGGGACACACTGCACTGTACTCTGTATACCATGCAATATGTATTGTACTGCTTGCATATGTACTGTTCAATATATGAATTATAGTAAATTCATGCTGAAATTCTGCTATGTTCCATCTTCCAAGTTTTGGGTTCGACTGTACGGGAATCAAGTTTGTCCAAATCTCCCAACTTTCTTTTCGCGTTAGCTAGTGTCTGCTTGACTATGAACCATGTGGTTACTTCTGCTTTTAATAGAATGGAATTTTTCCCCGGAGCAGATTTGTTGGAAGTGTGATCAGAATAAAAATTGCATTCTACCAAGAGTCTTAGTGTGTAACTGGTGTGAGTGTCGAAAATTTTGAAGCTGTTTTACAGACGTGCAGTCATAATTTCAATCCGAAGATGTATTGAATTTTTGAACGCTTTCCTACTGCCGAAGTCTTTATAGTGATGCCATTTCTTTGTTTCAGATGTTGATGATGCCCTGTACACATGATTGAAACGGACGAACTTTAGTGTCTTTTGGTTCCATCATGAAGGAGTTCAAAGTGGTCGTCCTTGGTTCCGGAGGTGTCGGCAAGAGCGCCTTGACGGTTCAGTTCGTATCAGGGTGCTTCATGGAAAAATATGATCCTACCATTGAAGATTTCTACCGCAAAGAAATTGAAGTTGATAGCTCGCCATGTGTTCTTGAAATACTGGACACTGCCGGAACTGAACAATTCGCTAGCATGCGTGATCTTTACATAAAAAACGGCCAAGGATTCATCGTCGTTTATTCAATCACCAATCATCAAACGTTCATGGATATAAAGTCCATGCGAGACCAAATTACTCGAGTCAAAGGTACTGATCGTGTGCCCATCCTGCTTGTGGGTAACAAGAAGGATATGGACGCGCTGCGTGAAGTCCAGCCGGTGGAAGGCGTTGCACTTGCTCAACAATGGGGATGTCCCTTCGTCGAAGCATCGGCGAAAAGTCGACAAAACGTCAACGACGTATTTGTCGAGATCGTCCGCGAAATGAATTTCTCGGTGCCGAAAGACAAGTCGAATTATCTGTGCTGTCGCATTTCGTGAGTGAATCGTTGCGTTCTTCGTGAGCATTTCCTTACCCGAGCTGTGGGAACAAAAAAGTAAAAAGCGAATGGAAGTAAGTCGATTCTTCTGGAACGGTGAGTTCTCTTGATGTCTCGCATCGTAGTCGACGAAGAATGTTTCAAGACTTTCTGTTCATAATCTTTGTAAACGTTCAGCATGTAGAAATTGACATTGATTGTCCCATTGCCATGAGACAAACGTGATGATCAAGGGTCTTGTTATGGGATTCCAGGATAGTATCTGTGACATGTATGACGACTCACTTCGCAACGAGTGATGAAAAGTATCTGATTTTATGTGGTGAGAATAGAGAACTGTATTGTTCTTTTCAGACTTCACGGGGAATCAAGAAATCGTTTACTGTACTTCGCACATTTTCGTTAAGGACAATAAATCTTTGAGAACTGACTGTTCCAGGGAGAGCCTGAAGATCTTGATCTTGCGTTAAAAAGAAAAATTCGTTCTGTGTTTGAAGTTATCCAAGCGGTTGTAAGCGATGTTCGGAACAGCTGCCATGTGCTTTTTTTTTATTTCCCGCGAGTGCCTCGCCAGGGGGTTTCGTTTAAAATTCCATATGTTCGAGACAGGATCGACAGTGGACCAAGCCTTTTGCAAACGATCTCTTCGTCTTTTGTCTACTGTAGAGTCAAAGAAATGAGTGCCTTTATTGTTAAGAGCAGGTGTGTGGAGGTTTTTGAAAATTTTTGGAAGTTCGTATGAGTTATGGGAATTTGGTTGACATTCATCGTTCACGGCGTTGATCCTGTGTTGAAATCGTATTTTTCTGGCCCATTGCAATTTTGAGCATAATTTTTCGTTCCAGTAGTAGAAATTGAGGGTTACTTTAAGGATTAACGCGAATAAATTTTACGAAGCTGGGGATGTTAAACGTAATGTCTGCTTGCCCCGTCACATTTTACGGGATTCCATGAATATTCACTATCTCCACGCGCGTTTTTCTCTTTGAGGTGGAAGCTGAAGATCTGCAACGGGATGCGAGAAGCTAACGGAACTTGCTTTGTATGTGATGAAAGAATGATTATGCTCAAAGGGATATTCGTATGAACAGTGTTTCTTTATGTCTTGACGTGCTTCAGGTTGCATTTTATTTCTAGTCGAGGAGACCGTGAAAAGTGTTTTACCTGCGGAAATATTGTCATTTTTGCCCATGGTGCTTGTCCTTTCGTCTTCCATATTTTTTCCTGTATCAGGCAGTCGTTCCATATTTTCCTTGCGGATCAACGACGATAAGAGGTGTTTTACCGTTTGTAATGCTTGTATCTTTTTTAATTAACTTTTTTTTCGCCGGATACAAGTGGGAAGTGGATAGAACGAGAGAAATATAAGTTGTTACGAATGACGCATTTTTTCTTTGGCCGCCAATCTAGAAAGATTTTCCTCCACGGAATCTCATGCGTAATCTTTTCTTAGTTTCAGAATTTATAGCCATTTTTGCATTCCATGATTTATCATTTTGCAGTGATACACAACACATTTTCTGAGACCGCGTGTACAGTTTTACTGTACCTGACCTGTAACAAACCTGCTAAATGTCGATGAACTTATGAAACATCATCTGAAATTTTCATTTTGAATTCTTGGAAAATCTAGGAAATTGATTTTTGAGTATACATTGATGTATTTTAACGTATCACATTCATTCAATCTCTCACAAACGTATTCTTAGCGCTTTTTCTCTAGTGGAAGGTCCTTCGGCTTGGTTGAATATGAACGGATTGGAATTTGCTATGATTTTTGTGCTAAAACGGCGTTTGTTTCTGTTCTTCTGTCAGAAATTCTGATGTCGAAAGTAACAGCTTGAAAATAGCTTCAGGTGATCACGATTTTGGCCATGGATCATAAGAGGAAACTTCCTTCGGGCTCTGGGAATGCTGCCGAGACCAAGATTCCCAGGTTAGTGCCCTGATGGCCGTTAGGTGAACTTGCAGTTGTTCATTTCGAGCTGCTTCATTTCACAGAAAGAATGATTTTGGAGATGATGATGATGACTGGGACATGGACGCAAATATTCTTGCATCGCTACACGACGAGCTTATGGAGGAAGCTCCCACTGGGGAAGTTAGTGTTAAAATCGAGCGAGGGTGGACCGAGACTCGTCGAATCATTCCATATCTAGAGAAGGAAAATTCAATGTACTGTATTTACTTGACGAGTTTTTGTGCTTGTCTCCGATTTTAGGGACCGGAGACTGTTCAAACAAGTGTTGCATGGAGTAGACCCGCCGTAAAGTCAATGGATCCCACCTCGGAGCCGCTTGTATTCCAACAAATAGATTCCGATCATTACATTGGTGCGTTCTGTTATGCATGTTCTTCTCCTGGAAAACTTCGTATCTTTCAACTCCTAATTCGAATCTATTGCTTCTCTGACTTCTTTCTAAGCCGTTGGTGATGGGCTCAATTTGTTTCGTGGATTTCTTTTGAAACGGTAAGCTGATCTCGCTGTCTTTTAATTGAAGAGGTTTAACTCTGGATTTGGTTTTTGCATGTTGACTATGCATCCGGTGGTGGAATGGATCGTGAATTCAACTCGTAAGAAAATAAAATATACCTCAGTCAGAGTTCATGGGTGTGAGGGTATGATATTCGATGTTGTAGGTGAAACACTCCCAGGAATGCCAGGTGCTCAATCGGGAAAAGTGCCGATCTTCAGGATGTTCGGTGTGACGAAAGCTGGAAATTCTGTTTGCTGTCACATACACGGGTTTGCTCCGTATTTTTATGTCACTGCTCCCCAAGATTTTCCTCAGGATAAATGCGCCACGCTATTGGTGAATTCAATTCCCGAATTATTGCTTATCTTGCCTTGTTTGCTTTTTCAGGACTAGATGCGCCCTTGAAACAGGGCGCATCTTCGAATTTTCGGAGCTGATCTTATATTTTGAGCTCTTGTGAAGGATAACTTTCCCACGAACGCTTTGAACATCATTTTACCGCTTTGTAGAAGTTTGAAGAAGTACCCTAAATACATATTTTACAGAAGACTGTCGATGTCGAGTCTCCACAATAGTAACTTTATTCTTCGGAGAGCGTTTTTGAAAGTTACATGTGAGTAATATTATTTCCGAGCTTTAGAGATAATTTTATTCGAAACAAAATAACTGCTTTCGTTTGCTGTTTTCTGAATGCAATTTGCAGTGTTCTTGGTCATATTGAGCAATTTTTTCCCAAGTAGTGATCGTATCTTGCATTCGCTTGAAAATATTTTTCAAACTTCTAGAGATGAAAAAATACTAGAATTGCGCGTTGAAATCGATTTCGTCGTACATTATACTGTATTCGCATGAACAAGGCTATTCGTTTTAAATTTTATAATGAGACAAATCAGTATCTTTTGCGGTCCTCTTCCTTTAAATTATATTGACTACCTTTCTTTGTTCCAGAAACTCTTGAACACTGCCATCGTGAATGACATGCGGGGGAACAAGGATGTCACGGACCCTGTGTTGGAGGTCGACATTGTTATGAAGGAATCGATCTTCGGGTTTCAAGGAAATACGAAGTCGCATTTTTTGAAAATCGTTTTGTCTCAGCCCAGATTAATTGCAGCTGGAAAGCGATTGCTGGAGCAAGGAAGCGTAGTTATTCCCGGTTTTAATGACCACACTTTCATCGCCTACGAGAGCAATATTGATTATGAAATCAGGTTTGTTTTAATGAATTGTATGGTCTCATTTTGATGTTCGTTCAAATTGTTTGTTGTCTGATAATATCTATTCGATTGGTTGCAGGTAAAGGATAACTGTAAAATTATGAGTGCTGTTTTTTGTTTGAATGTTCCATGTTTATTTGGAGGAGTTTTCATTTCTTGACTCGTTCGCAGCATTTATTTTTCGTATATTTTGCTTGAATTAATCACAGTGGCGTTTGGTAGTCAGTTTCTGACATAATTCCTGCTTGGTAACGATCGTCGATTTTTTTTAAATACAGTATCTGAAATGAAAAAAGGATCTATTTTGTTCCCAGTTCAAGAAGCCGTTTCTTCCCGTTCCCTTCAGGTTCATGGTCGACACCGGAGTCGTTGGATGCAGTTGGATTGAACTGCCGTCGGGAAAGTATTCCATCAGGAATAGAACGCAAGTCCCGAAGGCAGTTTCTCGGTGCCAAATTGAAGTGGACGTCGCATGGATAGATTTCATCGCCCATGAACCAGATGGAGACTGGTCAGCTATTGCCCCTTTTCGAATCTTGAGCTTCGATATCGAATGCGCTGGAAGACCAGGTAATCGCTTTTTTTGTTAGTGTTTTATTTGGTTCAAGTTTTTGAGGTAAGTGGAAGAAATGCATTCCTAATTTGTTTTTTGCTCAGTTCTCGCCCTGGTTTGGCGTAGTGGATAAATTATCTTACGTTTATTTTTTTACGCTTCCTTCCCGATGCATGAAGATTCAGCGTGAAAATGTTTGCAATGCAATTCCTCGATAAGAAAGAATGTAGCCTTAGCAGTGCCTATTCACATTTGATAATGTATTCAACAGGCGTTTTTCCGGAGCCAAACAAAGATCCAGTCATCCAGATAGCAAACATGGTAATGCGTCAGGGGGAGAAAGAACCATTCATCCGAAACGTGTTTACTCTGAACACATGTGCACCGATTGTTGGCTCCCAGGTCATCAGCTTCGACTCGGAAACTAAGCTGTTGGACGTGAGTTTTTATCTTTGAAATTAAAAGCATCTCAGTTGCGGTTTAATTTTGGGTAATTTTGATGCATTAAATGCCTTCCAAGAAATTATTTTTGGCTCTGTAATTTTTAAATGATTGAACTATTCAAACGCGATATTTTCATGTAATAATTATTTATCTCGTAAAAATTCTCGTGGGTTGTGTGAGATGAAGTGACTAATTTAGCGGATTATTTGATTTCAAGAATTTTTTTCTTCGTAGCGGTGGGCAGATTTCGTGAGAGAAGTTGATCCTGACATCATCACGGGCTACAATATCGCGAACTTCGATTTGAATTATCTAATTACCCGGGCGAATCATTTGAATGCTCGATGTTTCCCGTTTCTTGGGCGAGTCACAGACATCAAGTATGTTTGTTTGAAATCAAAAATCTTCCTATCTTTAGCCTGCACAGTATTACTCCTTGTGTTTTTCCTATTCTATCTAGAACCGTGGTTAGGCAGCATGTTTTGCAAAGCAAGCAGCTGGGAAGAAGGGAGAACAAGCTAATCAACACGGAAGGTCGGGTGCAATTCGACATTCTACTGGTAAATTATTTAGATGTTATTCTAATTACATGAGATTCGAGAGATACATTTTATAAACTAATTTTCAGGTTCTACTGCGGGAACACAAGCTGAGGTCCTACACATTGAACGCAGTATCGTTTCACTTTCTGAAAGAACAGAAAGAAGACGTGCATCATTCTATCATTACTGATCTTCAAAATGGCAATGAACAGACTAGGAGAAGGTAAGACTCATGATCTCATTCCGCTTCGAAGTCCTTGAAAAATTAGTCTTCAACCAATTACATTACTGACATTTTTGCATAGGTTGCAACAGAATGAATTCACATTCCAGCTTTTTCGGAATTCTCTGATTTTGAAGTTTATCAGTTGCTCTCCGATCTTGAGTTAGAAGTAATAGAGATAGCTGACGTGTCCCGAATTTCAGTGTGAAATAATGCTATGTTGAAGTTGTTTCCTTTTCGTTAGCATATGAAGTTCACTTCGAATTTTTAAAATTGAAAGCACGCAGATGTTCTAAATCAAGTTTCGGAATTAATTTCTGATTCTCGCAAATCCCGGATAAACTGAATATTTTTACTCTCTTGCGAATGTTTTTGCTGTTTCAGGTTGGCAGTTTATTGTCTGAAGGATGCATACTTGCCCTTGAGATTGCTTGGCAAATTGATGCTGATCATTAATCACATCGAAATGGCGCGTGTCACTGGAGTACCCTTGGGTTATTTATTGACTCGAGGTCAGCAGATCAAGGTTTTGTCACAGCTGTTGAGAAAGGTAAGTTTCCGGAATTTTTTGCGGATGAAAATATCAGGATAAAAAACCGCCGTGTTTCAACCTGCTGAAGTGGGAAAACTCCTTTTGGCCTTTCTCTAACATTTTGATTTTTTTCTGATAAGATTAGAGTGTTCTAGGGATTATTCCGTTGTGTTTTGTGCCTGTCTCAGCTCTCTATGATTGTAAATAATAATTGAGTGCATTTTCCTGATCCCCAGTCGAAAGAAGAGAATTTGATTCTCCCGGTGCATCATGGAGCAGGAGGTGAGGATTTTGCCGGAGCAACCGTTATAGAGCCTGTGCGCGGATATTACGATGTGCCAATTGCTACTCTGGATTTTGCCTCGCTGTATCCCTCCATCATGATGGCCCATAATTTGTGCTACACGACGCTTCTAAATCAGAGCAGAATCCACAAGTTGGGGTTAGTATTGTCCTACCAAAAATTCAACGCTGATTTTTTTATTTTTTTTTTCGTGTAGAACTTCAAAACTCTCTTGCTGTAATAATCTTCCGTACAACGAATCTGCAGCATTTCCGCGATTGCAATTCTTTTTTCGCAGGCTGACTCCGGATCAGTATATTAAGACGCCGTCCGAAAATTACTTTGTTAAATCGAGCGTAAGGAAAGGTTTGCTTCCGGCGATCCTTGAAAGTTTACTGGGCGCTAGGAAAAAGGCGAAAGCAGATTTGAAGAAAGAAACGGATCCATTCAAGAAGCAGGTGTTGGATGGGCGTCAATTGGCTCTGAAAATTTCTGCAAATTCGGTGTATGGTTTCACTGGAGCTCAGAACGGGAAACTTCCTTGTCTTGAAATTTCGCAGGTGAAATTGGCATCATAGTTTTGAAAATGCGTGATTGTAATTTGAAGCGTTGCATGCACTTCGCAGAGCGTCACCGCATTTGGAAGAATGATGATTGAGAAGACTAAGCAGGAAGTGGAGTCAAAATATCGCATTGAAAATGGTTATGATTACGACGCCAAGGTTGGTTTTACAGACCATTAGCTTTTAGATGAGTCAATCACTTCAGGAATTTCTTATACTTCTAGGTAATCTACGGTGATACTGACTCAGTGATGGTGAAGTTTGGGCCTCCCACAATTGAAAAAGCCATGGAACTCGGAAGAGAAGCTGCGGAATGCGTTTCGGAAAAATTTGTGAAACCGATTAAACTCGAATTCGAAAAAGTGAGTTAAACTAAGAATTGGTAATTGAATAGATCATTAGTATTTTATTTAGTAAGTATTTTACTGTAATCCGGGAAGTATTATCCCATAAATTTAAACCTTGGCAGCCATTCCCTTCGTAACTCTTTGATATTGACTCAACCCAAAGAATGATCCCGTCAAGATCACTGAAATGTAATTCACGAGTTAACGAATTTTCAGATGCTGAACAGAAAGAGAAAAATGATGAACTAAATTCAGACTCAAATGGAATGAGGAATTCAGGTTTTCAGCAGTCATCTTTCTTACGCTTCAGTTTTAAATTAAACCAATAATTCCGTGTCCGTACTATATTTCCAAAATCGTGGACCATTGAAAAGAGAACCGATCGTTATGATCAGATTCAAACCGTGTTCTTGATTTGTTGCTTTCGCGAGTCTCAAATCTTTGGGGCGCATATTTTTCCAGGTTTAAAAAAAAAAAAAAAACCACCGAGACTGCAACATGAAGATTTCATTAATCTCTAATGATCAGTTTTAAGGTGACTTTGCTAACTTTTAAAGAAGACCATGTATTGTGGTCCATTATGTAAAACATGTATTCCTGAAAATCAATTTTGGGAGAAATCATTATACAGTATGCGGTTGAATTTGGTATTCGTGTTTTATTCATTGCGTGATGTGTGATATTTTTGACGGACCATTTTTGTACTAGGTTTACTTCCCGTATCTCCTCATCAACAAGAAGCGATATGCTGGACTATATTTCACGAGACCAGACAAATACGATAAGATGGACTGCAAGGGCATTGAAACAGTTCGGCGTGATAATTGCCCTTTGGTCGCCAATCTAATCAACACATGTTTGCAGAAAATTTTGATCGAAAGGTTTGTTGCGTTAATGTTGTTTTCCATACGATTTACAATATCGTGAATCACCGATGAAATAATGATTCGTGTGTGTTGAATGCGTTTTTTTTTCTCTCAGAGATCCAAACGGAGCTGTGGAACACACGAAGAAGGTGATCAGTGACCTTTTGTGCAACAGGGTGGATATTTCCCAGTTGGTTATCACGAAGGAGTTGACCAAAACGGATAAGGAATATGCTGGTAAGCAAGCACACGTGGAACTTGCACACAGAATGCGAAAACGTGATGCGGGATCTGCTCCTAACCTCGGAGATCGTGTACCGTACGTGATCATCGCAGCATCTAAAGGAACCGCGGCCTACGAAAAATCGGAGGTATGTCATTTAAGTTTCTGAATTGGAATTCGGAACCAAATCTACGGCAGGTCTGGGAAGTTGCGGGGAATGAAGGAATATCTAAGCACTGTACCAATATGTCAGCTGCACAATATTTTATTTCTTAAAAGAAAATTTGCGTGCGTTTAGATGTAATGGGTAGCCATGATTGCATTATTTTGTGGTTTGCATCTCCTTCATGATTCATCATGTGTGTGCAAAAGCATTGATCAAGTAGCTTGCAAGGGTTCATTCCGCCTCAACTTTGCATAAATCATCGAGGTGATATTTTTCGAATGTTTCCTGCTTCAGAAATTTACTCTTAAATTGTCAACAGCATTAAACGTTGCGATGTCTTATTCCTCTTCTGTGCGTATTATCCGAGGTTTGAAGTACTGTACTGTTACAAGGCTAACTTTTCTCCTGTACATTAACATATTATATACCCTAGGCTGTCTTACGTAATGCGGCAATGAATCGCCACGTGTGGGACCTGCCAGAAGTATTCTGAACCCTGCTGAACTTCCGATGCAATCGTGAAGTTTAGTAACAGATGCTGTGCGATTTTTATTTTTTCGTTTCTGTCTGGGTGGGTGCGATTATTAGAAATGACTTAATTAAGAAGTACGAGGGGTCTTACAAAAGTTTTAGGAATAGAAATTGAAATGGGATACGATTGTGCTGAAAAACAATTATCATTCAGAAAAAGCTTTTTTTTGCACAATATTTTTAAAGAAATGCAGACCTGTTCAACATATTTTTCAGAAAATGTTTGCAAAATGTATCCTAGCAGCTATCAGTTTTTAATTAAGACGTAAGCATCCATTTTGCGAATGGTTTGGTGTACCCCAGATTTTCCTTCAGAATTCTGTAATTTCTTTGGGATGCGAATGTGGCGGTTGTCAAGGCGGCGGTTAATGAAAATGGTGGAATTGATCACCGTTCTATGGAGGCATCCCTTTGAATGGATGCTCTGTCAATTTCAAGAAATCTGAGGGTAAAGCTGGGGTACACCAAGAAATCTGCGAGATGGTGCCTCATTTCTTGCATTTTTTCTTGGGCCAATGTATTTTTCTGCAGTATCTGAACAATAAAGTAATGTAATTGTTTTTCGGGTCAATTGTATGTCATTTCAATATCTGTTTTTTTGCCGAGGACATTTTACAAGACCTCTTGTAAAATTACGGGAACAAACATAATCACAGTACTGTACAGTTTTACTGTCGTTTCGTGAGATAAAAATGTCCATTGAACGTGAACGTTTCTTTTCTAGGATCCTCTGTACGTGCTTGACAACAACATTCCAATCGACTGCCAATACTACTTGGAAAACCAGTTGTCGAAGCCCTTGATGAGGATTTTCGAACCAATATTGGGCGACAAGGCTGGGTCGGTTCTGTTGAGTGAGTTAAGAATTATCTTCCCCCCCCCCCTTTTGATTTGTCTCCATTCTGAAATTCGACAGGATAATTCAATCGAGTTCCAATGCCAAAATTTGGAGTTTAAGTGTTCCGTGGCCATCAATCGGAAAAATTAATTTTTTCGAATCTTCTGCCGTTTGCTTTAGAGGGCGATCATACTCGCACGAAGACCGTGGTAACTTCGAAAGTCGGAGCCTTGGCGGCTTTTACGACGAGGAAGGCGACTTGTATCGGATGTAAAACTGTGCTGAAGCGAGAGAATGAAGCAGTCTGTGACTTTTGTCGAAGCAAGGAGCCGCTATTGCTCATGAAAGAGACCAGGAAAATGGCGGAGTTGGAGGAAAAATTCTCTAGACTTTGGGCTGAATGTCAACGCTGTCAAGATTCGTTGCACGATGACGTTTTGTGCACCAAGTGAGTGCCCCGGAAAGCATGCATAATCCCGCAAACTTGAATTAAATCACGAACATTCCCGACACGCTGATATGGGTATTATCGAATCTTAAATCCTTCAAGTTCTATATACTGTATATCCTTGCTTTCCGGAATGTCGGAAAACGTAGCCTTCCCGAGAAAAATGCATCTGATCCTGAACTGATCGAACCTTACATATCCTAATCAAATTTAACGTGTTCGAATCTTGACTAACTTGTTTCTGGTCTAAGAAAGGGTGAAAAAATTCGAGGGACACCGTTATGGTGTGGAATAAAGTCTCTGAGGGATATTGGTTCGAGAAAATAACGTCCTTCATTCCTCTATTCAATTCGAGTTTCCACAACCATTTTCTTCAACTATATCCCGACCAAAATGAATACGGTTCAAGTAATTTACCTCACCACCTAAGTATCCGTAGCTTCAGACATTTTCCTGCATGGAAACTTTTTTGTAAATGTATGAAGCGATCAACGTGCAGAATTTCGGAATTATTTCTTGGAGCATCGACGTTTACTTTACAAGATTGGATTGACTCTTTTCGTATCTTGTCTGCGTGGGTTGATTGAACTGTCTTGTATTTGCAGTCGGGATTGCCCCATTTTCTACATGAGGAAGAAGGTTCAGTTGGATTTGACGTCACAAAGTAATGTCATCAAACGATTCGGCAACCCTGTGTGGTGAACGTGACCCTTCGATACGAAATCGTTCTTTTCGGGTATTGTTCCGCGTGTGTGCGGTTCGAAAGTTATTTCTCAATTTATTCGAAATAACTTGAATTCATATTTTGAAATTTCGTAAATTTTCTAAATCCAGATTGTTTATCATGGGCTTATTCCCGAATAAAAACAACATTTTCACGCCTTTTAATTCGTGTGTATTCATTTCTGAAGCTTATTGTGCAAGCATGGAGGGGATGGAATTCTGTATTTGACTGATGGTAATGTGATCACCTAATTCATCAACGAAGAATGCAGAATTTTGGAACGACGTGCAGCATGCTGCGATGATACGTTTCTTGGATCTCACATGACATTTTAAACTTTAAAAAGCTCTTTTTTGATCATCTGTCGAAGAGTCTGATTCTAGTTTTTGTAAAAAAAAAATTGCAGCATACCTCGTCGAACGCATACCTCGTGATGCACTTCTTTTCTAACGTGATTTACCTCGTGAGGAAAAAATGAAAACATCATCACGATCTGATTATCACATAAAAACAATTCCAAAGCGTTTGAAGCAAACTTTCAATCAAGTCAAATTCTTTGGGTTTTATTTTTTCAAATATTGTTCGAACATCTATGACAACTTTTTCTGGGCCGTCGTGTTCATTTATATATATATATGTCTTGTGTATGCATGCATTGGTTTTAAAAAATTGACAGAATTATTTTATTTTGCAGCAGGTCTGAAAATTCGCAAAAAATTCATCAGGATTCATATCAGAAAGACAGCTTTGAGCGCTTGAAAAGTTGGCCATGCTTGCTTTATTCTGCAATAATAATGCTCAATTATTGTACTACATGGAACTGATTTCAATCCAAATATTTATTTTTTGGTGGAACAATGACGTTCGTAAAGAACCAACAATATGTTGAGAAGTGTGGTGTTATGTTTCATAAAATGAAAAATAAAAATCAGCAAGAATATATCCTGTTCGAGTGTACACAGAATGTGCAGTGAAAGTAAATTTTAGACCTTTTTTCAGTAAAAAATGAAAATAATTTCTGCCCCAGCAGGTCTGTTGCAAGTCTGAAAAATTGTCTGCCGATCCGCGAAAATATTTAGCCACATCACCGGTCCGCGGACCCAAAAAGGTTGGGGAAGACTGTACGCCCATGCAGCAATACTGCTACATACAGTACTACACTTCTTTTGCAAAAAAAAAGCAGTGCATATCAATCTGCCACTTCCAGGAACATTCAGTTTCTCATGGCTTACATGTTTCAAAGATCTTTCTCATGCATCTGCATCTTACGTATTTTTCTGTCCTTCTCATCCTCGTGTCAGTTTTCATGCAACATGACCATCAGTCTGAGAAAACATCAACGCATGTAATCGTAATTACGAGGGTTCTAACAAAAGTTCTCAGAGTCAACCACAAGCCATCACCGGAGATGGATGAACATTTTTTTATTGGATTCCTCATCCTTTTTTAAGCTAGAACCATTTTTTTTTCATCCCTAGACAAAAAATGGAAACTGGGAAAAAAAATTGAGTGAGTTTTTTCTGGTGCTGTGCCCATCCATTCCAACAGAAGTTCTTGGAATGAAAATCCAGAAAAAACTCATTCAATTTTTTTTCCCAGTTTCCATTTTTGTCTAGGGATGACAAAAAAATTGGTCCTAGGCTAAAAAAGGATGAGGAATCCAATAAAAAAATGTTCATCCACCTCCGGCAATGGCTTGTGGTTGACTCTGAGAACTTTTGTTAGAACCCTCGTATATTATGTCAGCTGGCAACTTGTAACGGCCTTTCGTATCTTCTAGATGTTCAGTATAGAAAGGAAAACAAAAAGGAAATGTTATTTCATAGTGAAATGTATTTTTTCACGAGCAGGGGAGGCATTAAAATGTCTCAAAAATGTTTATTTTATTGCTATTATTCCTTTGAGGATGGGATTCTCAATGAAAGTTTAAAACAAGTTTGTCTTGATAAGATAAAAAGCATTATTTATGAATGATCTTATTTTCTTAATCTGTATTTTAAAAAAATCAATACATGCTGTATATAAACATGCATCGATTGATCTCAAAACTGATGATGATGGGATACTATTTGAGTTGACACTTTTTGGATCAATTATAGTGAATTAGGCTTGTTACGAAATCTTTCTGATGATAAGATAATAAATGTCAAGTGTATGTTGATCAAAGTTTAAAGCGTAGTATCTCAAAAGCTGGCAGCAAATATGTCAGTTTCGCGCTTCATTCAATGCTCCAACTAAACCCTGACCATAGACCTCCCAACATTATACGTATACTCGGCATGAAGTAATTTTCGTTTTCATTTTATTGCGTTCATATTTTATTTTATTTCAAAATTAATTTTTTTGCGTCTTGCCCCTTTTTCTGAATTTTCATAAGGTATATTTATTTCGGTGGCAAAATGTGAATCTTTGTTGATGCTTCTTTTCCTGCGGAGAATTTGCGGAGCTCGAGGCCCTCGTCAATCCAGGCTGAATTGCGCGTTTCGCCAGCCGAACTTAAAATCCCGTGTACGCATCTGTTGCTGGAGCATTGGTTCCGCGACAGGCGGACGGTCAAGGCCTCGTCCGCAATATTTGTGATTTTCTGCTCGCACGTCTTGCTCTCGGATATTTATTGTGCACAATTGTTTTTCCAAGTCTTGAAAAACAAGTGGTTATTGTACTGCATTCTTGTGACGTTTTAGAAAGAAAGAAAAACGAGCAAAACTCATACTTCGCGTCCGGATTTTTTTTCTTCTCGCTAATAATGATGGTTGATATTGCAAAGCCATTCCCTGCTGCTGGGTTCCATTTTCGTCCTTCGGTTTATCATACGGTTTTGAAATTTCTCCCTGGCAGCAGCAGGCCAAGCACTTTTTTGTGAGTTATTTTTGAGTAGTATTTTTTTTAATCACCTTATTTTCAAAACCAGAGCCTTAAATATTTTTAAACTGCTGTGTCGCTGCATTTATACAGCACAGGTTATCAAATTGAGCTTATCGATCGATCATCCTCATGGAAATTGTTTTTTATCCGAAAAAGGAATTTTCGGTGTATGAAAAAATAAAAAATAACGCATCACGATGAGGAATCTGGTATTCCTTATTGAGAAGAGGTCAAATGGCGTTGAATTATGGAAAACTTGGCATGGAGAAAATTTTGGTATTGCATGGATAGCTTTTGCCAATTTTCGGAAAATATAAAAACTCTGCTGAAGATTCATCAATTGCCAATTTTTTTAGAATTTTCTTAAAGGATAGTACTTATTGCGTGCATGTCTGCGATGCGAATCCTGTTTCTAGCTAAAATTGATTGCGAAAATATTATAAGATTCACTTGTAGGAGCTAGTGTTCAAATTATATAAGAACAGATGTTAAATTATGGATTGTATACGACTGCATTTGGGCAGTACCGTAATTGGTGTAGAAACTGCTTTACAGTATTCATCATGATTCAACGAAAGTATTTTGGTCTTACAGAAAATGTGAAAACGATGTCACTTTTCAATTGAAAATACCACTCACGTCAAAAACGCGATCCGAAAAGAGTAACATCAGCGATCTTTCTTATTGATTTCATACCTCGTGTTATTGTGCGATAATCCTTCAATTGGCAACGGAATGCACGATGAAATAAATTTATTGTGAACGCAGATTTCTGGCAGAAAACCAAAAACCATGATTATAATCTGTTATCAAAGAAAGTACGAGGATATGGACTGAAAGTTTTGTCTCCTATGAAGTTAAATTTCATGTGTACCAAAGTTTGTGAGCCAGAATACCCCCCTCGTCCCCCGAAGAGTCATCGAGGAATCAATTACACAAAATGTACAACTCTTTTTACTTATTTAAAATACTGTAGTTTTCTTTCAACGCTGCTTTCACTTGTGTATTTCAATTTATGCTCGATCCATTGGAATTTAACAAAGTTTTCTCATTCATCAGCATCTTTGAACACAAAATTTGAAACTATTTAAAAATTCAAACATGGTTTTCATCTGCAAAATTCGTATTGATGAGAAAATGTAATATTTTAAAAATCAATTGAGCATATCCAATGGACGGTATGAAAATTCGTAAAATTCGCCAAAAAGTAGCAGGGGAACCATTTGTTTATGCGACACTTTAATACACGTTATCGGTCCACTTCCAGCGATTAAGGATACTGTTCATTTTTCAGCCGTCAAAATTTGCCCGATAATAATGAAAAACATAGCAGGTGTAAAAAGGAATAAAAAGTAAAGCCGTTGTGCCAGCAATTGAAGATTGTCCGAACCTGCGCAAAATTGCCGACGTTCATATCTGCTGGCTCTAAATTTTGGGGTACATAGCAGCATGCTTCTGTGAATGGAGGAACCTTTTAATGATGCAGTTCTTCTCGATTACTTCAATTTCCCTTATTGATCAAACTGGAATGTCAAGCCTTTATTGTTTCATTTATTGTATACAAGAATCCAACGCATCACATATTCCTTCGTTATTCAATAGTTTTTCGAGGTTATGCTTTCAATTAAACGTAAGTTAACTCCTTTTTCACGCCCGTCAAAGAACCTTTGAATTCAAAATTTTGAAAGAGAGGTTCTTCTTCTAATCTATGTAATCCAACTTTGATTGGAGTTTCATGCTTATGCTGTACTTCGTTCTTGGCGTTTAATTTAAAAAATAATTACTTGGACCAGACATGAAATTGAACTTTACGGCGAACGATTTTATCTCGTTTTTTAATATTCATAGAAACGCTTTGTGATCGTTATGCTGAGTTTCTTGTATTTTTCATAGAAATTTGAGGCATTGCTTTAATTTAAAACCATAAATTCCTTCGATCCCCCGTCAAGAAATTGTGAACCATATACTTCCTTTTCCAACTGCAGCTGTTTTGTGTATCTGCGTTGAAATTTTATTCTCAATGATTTATTTTTAAAATAATTATTTGTCACAAGGATCTAGTGATAGTTCAAGGTAAAAGTTTAATCTTATGCTTTTGTTGCATATATAGATGACTGATCTTGTTACAGTACTTATAATTGAGCTTCTTCCATTTTTGACAGAACTGCACTTTCAATAAGTTATTCAAATTCCTCATACTACGCACCAAATTTCTGATTCCTCGTTGAAGGACTTTTGAAAAAATATAATCAAAAAGTAGTTGCTTATTCAAGTCGAATTTCTCTGAATTTTTCGTTTAAATTTTGTTTCTCGCGTGGGTACTTTTCAAACAATTACGAGGCGCAATTAAATTTAGTGACAATTATCAGGGCGAAAGATTTACTCCGAAGATTTTTATTCGGATCATGAATAATCTTCATCTTTGATTAATTAATGAGCTTCTTCAATTTAAAACTAGTAATGTTAGCCATTGATTTCACGTAAATGAAATTTTCGAAACATGTTTCGAAAAAACCTGTTTGTTCCCTTATTATATTCGCTGCTGCGTTTTATTTCGTTGCTGCTGCTGGCAGTTTCTTTTCAAACAATTCCGCGACTCACAATTACATCAAGTGCCACTTGACGGCGTGTGATTTCATCAAGGGCTTTTTCCTCTGTACATAGCTCATTATATCTTGATCGTTATAATCAGCTTTCCGAAGTCTTTCGAAGTGAAGATTTCCTGCGTTCGTGATGAGCTGAATAAGCCAACGGAGACGTTTGCTTATATTTTCGCGGGGAAAATGTGGGAAACCGTTATTTTTGCACTTCCTACCGGTTTGTTGAAGTCGATCTCATGAATTATTCATTGTTCCCAGCATGCTGCTGGACGGAATCGTTAGCATGCAGCAGCAGCATGTGGTCCGATTCAAGCAGAAATCCAGGTGAAATCACTCCGTCTCTGATGTGATGGGGGCGAATATTTACATTTTGAATTTAATTTTAAACTCGTTCCAGGAATATCGGGACGTTCGTTTGATATGTTGGAAAATTGCGCTGTGATCTGATTTGTCAAGTTTACGATAAATGCTTCAGAAGATCACTGATGGAATTGGATGCAGGTTTCAAGTGCATATCTCTTCGTTTAATTATTCGCAGAATTGTTTTAGCTTTATTGTCAGCACACTTTCGAAGAAAATTTCGTTATGAAATCGTCACGAAAAGTGCTAAATTTTAATCGCTCATTCAGATTTCGTCCGTGAATGTGCGGTATTATCTTAAGGGATTTTTATTCAAGTGACATATTGAGGAAAAGCTGATTTTGGAGCACAAATTATTGATTGTTTCCTTTATTAACTTTATCACTTATTGGAACCATCACTTTATACAGTCAAACTGTTCCGACTATCCGTGTCATTCATATTGCAAAATTTTGCGCTGAAATATGACTGCATATATCGTGGAATCCACCATCAGAGCTGCAAATTCTGCGCTGCTCAAAGGAGGCCACCCGTTTATTTATGCGCATTCCATATAATTGGAAGTTACGACATGTAGACGGTGTGCCAAAATCAACAAGAAAGTAATTTTGAAGAAAAGAATGTAGAATTGAGCTTCTTGTGTCAAAGGACGTCTGCTTGGTTTACATTGCAAAGAAAAGGAAGAACATTTGCATGATAATACTATAGCCTTGGGTGGCTATAAAAGTCACATACAATAGTTCATACAGTATACCAATCATGACTCTGCTGCTGCATTTAACCATAAATTGGTTTCTCATCAAGAGCCATGCCAAAATCCAGTTGAGCAAAATTCACTGCATATCAAGAAGAGCTTCTTCAATTTTCTAAATGTTCTCCAATCATGCTGGGCCAGGAAAAATTGTCTGATTTCTCCCTGATACCCATATACAGTACTTGAATGTTACAGTTGTTGAATGGCACTCAGTGGAAAAATCAGCCAACAAGCTTTTCCTACATCCTTCCTTATTTCAGTCACTTATACGCATGAGCATTGAATTATTGATATTTATTTACGCATTGATTGCTTAGGAATACTGATTTATGCGTCGTTTGAATCTGAAATATCTTATGGGTCATATTATTCAAAATGTTCCACTTCCAGATCTAGGGTTGACCTTTTTTAAATGCATAATATCAGGGTCAAAAGATGCTTTTAAATTTTCCGTATGACAATTCTCAAAATATACATGAATCCTGTCGCTTAAGCAAAAGGTTTGATGACCCCTACCCAGTAAACTGAAAATTTAATAGCCATTCCGCCGGAACTTCGCCGAATTTTATGAAATAGTCAAAAGGAGATTGAGATGCATTCGGGGAAATATCTCACGTCAGACTGTAGATGATGGGTTTCTTTTTTTTTTTACGATTTTCGCGCTAATATTTATTTGTTTTCTTTGGGACAAGTATATACGGGTTCGGGGTTTGGGTCGTGTCCCAGTCTGTGCTGTTATAATGACGGAGAAAAAAGAGGAATATAATCCACGTCGCGTGCAGGCACTCTCGTGATATGGACTATACCACAGCTACTTATTTTTTTGTAGTACAGTATTTTCTTTCACCAGACAAAAGAATTTTTTGTCCCTCAGGGGGGACACCGTGTATTATCTTGCTACTTTGGTCTTCGGTACTACTGTAGTATGTTTTGTTTTCTTTTTATTCAACTTTTTCCGCATATAAATATACATGCAGTATACTGTATACTGTATATATATATATGCTAAAAGATCTTGTGACCCTGGTTTATCGTGCCAAAAGATCAGTTATTCAAGATTAAGGATTATTTCTTTTTTAGAAGGGAAATATTGTACGTGGATGCTAAATAAAAGCTTTGTTGTGTTCTACACGGCTGACACTTAACTTTTGCGACTCAACACCTGAAATGGATGCTCAGCTGCTGATTAAAGGGATTGATTATTTGAGTTATTTAGTTGTTTGATGTATGATGCGATTTTGTGATAAAGTCTATTTCGTCATAAGGCATTTCTTCATTCAATAATAATAATAATGTGTGGTGGTGATTCTTCAGCTGAGATGTTTTTCGGAGTCATTTTACTATAGCTGTATTACTGAAATAAAATTAGATTGGGTTATTGGTCGGATTAAATTTCACACCGGCGTAGATAAACATTTCTGATCATCATTTTTTTCAGAATCCATCCTTGCTGAATTTCTGAAATATGGTTTGCAATGTTTCAAATTTTCGTTGAGATATAAAAAAATCAAGGTGATGGTAGAAGGCGAGAGGATATTTCCGAAATCCAATTTTTCTGGCATAAACATTTTGATCTGTGCGAGAATATGCTATATAAACTTCCTTTATTATCTTTCAACCCCGGGAATCATCAGATTTCACTTAAAATTGCATTTTTCGGCTTTTTTCAGTCTTGATATTGTCAGAAACAGTTTTTGACGTAACACTGAAACAAACATCAGAAACATATAAAATCCGAATAAAATCCCGGAAAGTTTCGTTTTTCCAAAAATTTTAATTTTACGTAATTTTCGGTTGATGGAAAATACTTATAGTATTTTTCGAAACAACTGTTCGGAGAAATAAATGAAATGCTCAGAAGTCCGTATATATAATACTACTATTTTATTTTGTAAACATATTATTACAGAATAATTCTCTCATATAATGCTTTCTACAGCTGCGAATGTTCGAGAGGTGATTCAGAATTTTACAGCGTAAACCGTATTATAAATGTATACTTGAAACGAACGATAAGCTTTTGTATCAGGAATAATTTTTAATTTTAAATGTCATCCAACAAACCTTTATATACGAAGGTGTTGCTATCTATTTCCGACTATAAAGCCAATTTTTCAATCCTCAACCCGCGGTAGTAATAGGTTATTTATGTAGGTGGACTTTCTTTACAACGATCTTGTTTAAAAGGACTTTCTCTGTATAACGAACAGTTTTGGTCCCATAGAAAGTTGTTTCTTCCATCTCTAAAAAAAAAATTCAAGAAACCAGAAAAAATCGTTGTAGAGAATTTCGTTGTACTGAGTCCACCTTTGTGCCTTTATTGGAAAAGTTTAGTGTACTGTACTTATGCCGTTCATCGGTACAGTACTTGAGTACAGTATCTCTGTCTCCGAATGGCAGGTCGTGGAAATGAGCTCAGGAGACAGGGCGATAAGAAACTTTGTTGCTGTATATATATGCAGATGGAAGGTATATATAATGAGAAGGTAAAGTTCGATCCTGAAGTGATGAAAGCAACGAGCAAATTTTCAATCTACGACGCTTTCGTTAACCGGATCCAGTTCCGGCATGTGCTTTCCCATTTCCGCAAACGTCGCACCGGGGATCTCGATCTGACTGACTGACTGGAAAACCTGTCAACACCAACTCCGAGCAGACGTGTCCGGGGGAAGAAAAGTAAAATCGGGTATATCTCCTTTCGGGATCTGTTTTCATCATTCCCTTCATCACCCAGGGGTGGTATATATATATATATACTTGCACTGTATATACGTATATACAGTAAAGTGTATGTATCGTACATGTATAGGGGTTCACATCCGTTATGGCGCTTTTCGAATCGGCGACTTTCTTGATTGAAATCTCTGAATGGTTTCCGAACTGCGGGGAAAACGACACGTCGACGACGACGACGACGACGACGAGCGTTCGTGGGGGCGAATATGTGAAGCCTTTTTAATTGCTTCGACTTCCGTTCATCCAACTTTTTCGAGGGATTCGTTTCTGGAATAAATTCTTGGACATCCGAATTTCTCACCTATTAATTCGATTGTCTGTTCGTTATGTCTGTCGATACGCCGGCCTCTCCCTTTAACATGTAAAAAAAAATATATATAATAGAAGCCATTCCAAACAATAATTCAGAAAATTTTACAGAAACGTTCCAAACAATAATTCAGAAAATTTTACAGAAACGTTCCAAACAATAATTCT
Organism: Notodromas monacha; assembly: GCA_905338405.1. Lineage (NCBI taxonomy): Eukaryota > Metazoa > Arthropoda > Ostracoda > Podocopida > Cyprididae > Notodromas > Notodromas monacha. The sequence continues at coordinate 12,033 of CAJPEX010000103.1, read as the reverse complement.
GAAAATTATGGAGGGATTTCGAATAATAATTCAAGAATTACAAACTGTACGTAAATTCGGGAAAGATATTGTAGATTTCTGAAAATTTTCGCGATTCAACAGCGAAATTAAATCAGACCAATAACCCGATTGAATTTGTCTCACAGTGGGTAAAAGTACTTCGAAAAATTCCCATAAAAAAGAAACCGCGCATTTTTTAAAAGTTTTAATTAGCGATGTTCGCTTAAATATTGGGAAAACACCGAATTACAGTAATTATTTTTTTGCTGCGGATTCAACTTAAACCCATAATAAACTGAAATCAAAGCTGGCTGACTCGGTTATTTTATTTATAATCAGGCCTTGTCATAAGGTAACATTTTACTTACTTAAATTTCATAATATCTTCCGTTTTGTCTCATTGATGATGAAAGCAAAGTCGAGAAAAAATAAACCCGGAGAGAATGCAGTTTCCGTCGTGTCACTTATTCTATTCTTTTCCTACAGTCACTTTATTTCTTCCCTCATATAATGTATTCCCGTGATGTAAAAGTTTGCCACCGTATAGTTGTTCTGCTTTTCTTGTCCTGCAAAAATTGTTTCGCGCGCAAAGGAGAACAAAAATTGAAGAATAAAGCAGGCAGTGAAAGGGCGTTTCACCTCGTAAGCGAGAAAGTAATTCCTGCTAGCACGTCTGTTGCCAAAATAAATTAACAAGTAAATGAATATAAAAAAAAGTCAGGACAATAACACAAAAAGAACTATACTGTTCATCTATCTCCTCGTACATAGCATTACTTCAACTTCACATTCTCTGACGCGGTGCATTTCAAAAGTTTTTATTCGAGAAAAAGTTTCTCTCCCTATTTTTGCTTTATTTCGATTAATGACGATGTTTTTCTCGGGTTTTAACGTGCTTATAAAAAATCGAATTAAATATAGCCTGCATAGTTTCCTTTATAATGGGTAAATTATACGACGGAAATATATATGCCTGCAGGCTTGTTTACGTATATATATACAGACCAGATTTTATGTTTATTTGTTATCGTTGTCATGCTATGTAGAAAACAAATGCGTTGTATCTTGCGCGCTGAAGCAAAGTTTTATCAATGACCATAAAATTGCTTGAATTTCGTGAAAGTCGCTGACGAACGCCGTTCTCATGAAAGGTTTCCGCAGAGAATTTTAGAAAATAAACACATTAAGCTAGCCGTAAAACAACGATGATAATAAACTGAAAGAAAATGCAATAATGCAATTATTATAATTCATAATTTTTCCGGCGTTAAAAATTTCAAACTGCTCTACAAAAGTTTCAAGGCAGTGTATGTATATATAAGCTGACGCAATTTCCCGAGAAGTATTCGACACTGCGATTCCATTCCCATCATACGGTTGTTTCGTGTGTTCGTGGACAATGGAAGTGTTTTTTTTCTCCCCCTTGTTTTCTTGTGAGAATAGACAGAGAAAGAAAAAAAAAGCAAAAAAAAAGAAAGACGAAAGAACGACGTCGCAAATGGTCAAGTTGACAGATGAACAGGCACTGGCAGGTCTGCCCTCATGTGTCACTGGCTCATTCTTCTTTCTTTCATTGCTCTGTTATATACCTCATATACCTCCTTATTTCACGAGAAAAAAAAAAGCAACGCAAAAAGAAAAAATGCATGTAGTAGGCTTTAATTTTATTTCTTTTCAAGGAAGAAGAAACAATTCTACAGTGAGAAAGTTTTGTTATTGAAACTTCCTTTCCACCAGAGAGCAAACGGTTCGTTTACTAGTCACTGCGCACCAGAAGTACCTCACTTAAGTTTGTTTCGTTCAGCTTTAATTTTATTAACGATAGTCAGCCGCCTTGCTTTTTGCTTTTACTTTCACTTCCCGTTCTTTAAAAGTGTGCACTTGAGTAAAAGTGCGCTGGATTGTTCAAATGCGGAACTACAGGAGGTCAGTGACTGCTGCAGCACGTTCGTCTTTCACTCCTATTGTTTTCCTATTTATAGAAAGCAAAAAGCTTTATTTTTGCTCTGGAAAGAATAGGAGAGTGCTTTTAAACAAAGAAGCACCTTAAGAACTTTATAAGTAAACCTTTGTTTTGTCGCTCTTTTGTCTTTTTCGACGAGCTAAGATAGTAGGTCGTTCCTTTTTGTCTTTAATGTTCTAGAAACGTCTCTCTTTGCAGTTTAATTGAATTGAGCAGGAAGCTTTATTTTCTGCGTTTCAGCGTTCACATAGGTTCAAACAATGTTCTCCCATCCAGGCCCCACCTGATATTGTTAGCATCTACAATTCTTTAATTTCTTCAGTTGACAGTTGATTATCAGCTATTGCCAACCTTCGTATAATTTTTCTACTGCTGCGCGGACCTGCAATAAAGTAGCTGAACCATGAAATATAAAAAATTTTGGAATTATTTCAGTTATCACATCGACAAAAAAATTCAGACGAAAGCTGCTTCATATTTTCTTCGAATAATGTCACATTTCACGATTTTCTTTCATTTTATACGGCCATAGCGTCGCAGATTTTTTTTTAATAAGGAGAGAGGAACTTGAAATGAAAAATATTTCAATGATGCAGAAAGAGGGTCAATGAATTCAAGCTGGTCTTTCCGTTTGAGCACTATTTTGAAGAATCAGCATGTACATTTATTGTTTGAAGAAATATTCCAGTGTATTTTTCCCATAATTTTGATGGAAGATCAAAAAAGTGATAAAATTATTCACGTTCCTGAAGCTATTCAGCCTTTTTCTTGCACAACTTTCTCACCCTCTTATTGGCGAAAAAAAATTGAATGGACATTTATTGTATTGAGAGTAAATTTTTCAAAGATAAATCAATTGATGATTTTAAATGCTGCTTCTTGTATTTTTCCTGTTTACCAGCTCAAAAATTCAATAATGAGATATACACGTAAAAAAAAAAAAAAAAAACGGCCCAGTTTTTTGTCCTTATACCACTTACCCCGCTACTTTTTTTGTTTTTGGTGAAAACATTTAATGGATATTTTGTTGAAATTAATTCTTTTGCTGACAGACCAATGGATGGTTTTAAATGCAGTTTCTTTTTTTTTTTAATCTCACCAGCGCAAAAAATGCAAGGGTTAAAAACTTGGATTATTTAAAACGGCGTCTTTTGTTTGGTTTACCACCTGCCCCGCAACTCTTTTTTTTTTAATTGCAAAAATTTGAAATTTTCAGGCGTTGCGACTCCATCTGGGAATGACGACAGGGATCCTTCCAGTTGTTCCCCAAGATCAGATGCACCAGTTGATCCTCAACCAACAACCCCAAACCCTGCTATTGGGTCAACAAGTTATCCTCTCACGAAAATTTGTTTCTTCGTGGAATTCTTGAAATATTCATTTGGAAACAAAACAGCGAGAAAACAGAAAAAGCTGCTCGATTCTATCATCCAGCAAGGAAAAACAGAAATTACAAGATCGAACGTCTCTCTTTGCAGTTTAATTGAATTGAATTGAACAGGAAGCTTTACTTTCTGCGTTTCAGAATTTACAAGGTTCAAACAATGTTCTCACATCCAGGCCCCTGATATTGTTAGCATCTAAAAATTTTTAATTTCTTCAGTTGACAGTTGATCATCAGCTATATTCGCTATTGCCAACCTTTGTATAATGTTTCTACTGCTGCGTGGACCTGCAATAAAGTAGCTGAACCATGAAATATAAACATTTTTGGAATGATTTCAGTTATCACATTGACAAAATAATTCAGACGAAAGCTGATTCATATTTTCTTCGAATAATGTGGAACAACATTTCATCGTTCAACATTTCACGATTTTCTTTCAATTTATACGGCTATAGCGCAGACTTTTTTTTAAATAAGGAGAGAGGAACTTGAAATGAAAAATATTTCAATGACGCAGAAAGAGGGTCAATGAATTCACGCTGGTCTTCCCGTTTGAGCACTATTTCGAAGAATCAGCATGTAAATTTATTGTTTGAAGAAAGATTCCAGTGTATTTTTCCCATAATTTTGATGGAAGGTCAAAAAAGTGATAAAATTATCCCCGTTCCTGAAGCTATTCAGCCTTTTTCTTGCACAACTTTCTCACCCTCTTATTGGCGAAAAAAAATTGAATGGACATTTATTGTATTGAGAGTACATTTTTTAAAGATAAATCAATTGATGATTTTAAATGCTGCTTCTTGTATTTTTCCTGTTTACCAGCTCAAAAATTCAATAATGAGATATACACGTAAAAAAAAAAACGGCCCAGTTTTTTGTCCTTATACCACTTACCCCGCTACTTTTTTTTGTTTTTGGTGAAAACATTTAATGGATATTTTGTTGAAATTAATTCTTTTGCTGACAGACCAATGGATGGTTTTAAATGCAGTTTCTTTTGTTTTTAATCTCACCAGCGCAAAAAATGCAAGGGTTAAAAACTTGGATTATTTAAAACGGCCTCCTTTGTTTGGTTTACCACCTGTCCCGCAACTCTTTTTTTTTAATTGCAAAAATTCCTTTAAAAGTCCGCAACGCTGAGGTAGACCCTTACTGCTGTCCCTAGGAAGGTCAACAAGGGGTTCTAGTCTACGTGGTCAACTAGGAGTTGGTTGTTGGGGTTTGGGACGATAACCCAGTTGTTCAAGCAGCAAGAACGAACCCATTCTGCGGAATTCGACCTGGATTCCAGTTTGATGACCCGAATCAATCACAAACAGTGTCTCCAGCACCACCTGTTGGAACCATTTACGGATCTCTGGGACTCGATCCCATAATGGCGGTGTCAATAATGAGCGGTAATCAAAACAATAATGGACCGTCGTTCGTGGCCAATAAGAGTCCTTTATTGTCGTCATCGTCAGCAGGCGTGTGCGAAGGGTGATTATACAACAAGTGCTTGTGCTTATATATATTTCGGCGTTGCCGAGGGACGAAATCGTCCTCATGCTTCATTTAATTAATTTGTAGTGTTTTTTCTTGTTGTTGCTGTTGTTCTGCGAAGGTTTTCGGATTATTTTTGCGAAGTTGACGGTGTCAGGAACGAGCTTTTAGCGGAAGCGGCGCATAATCAAGGATTTCCTCTTCACATCATTCCGCCTGGTTTGTACAGAGCTTTCATGCACATCATACGAAATGTACAATCTTCAATAAAAACCGTCTCATAGTGCGTGAGTCGGCTCTCTTATTCTAATCGTTTACGTAAGTTAACGATAGGCACGCTTCACGATAAAAGGCGTCACTGCGTAAAGATCAATGTGCATCATCATGCTGGGAAATTGAATTGTTAAAAAAAAAGCTCCGAAATCGGATAGTTTCAGGTGGAAATCCAGTATTTTGAATCATGCTGAGATGTATGAGTTATATGCAAACATTTGGTTCATCACATTCCCCTTCCGTTCAACTTATTCAATTTTGTAAAAATGAGTCACTGCTGGAAAGTTGAAACATTTTACTCTGCTTCTATACGTAGAAGTTTCCTTTTGATGCATGTACCAATCTTTTTTTTTCAACAGAGAAGATGAGGTGGTAATTATAATTTCGTGAAATCTTGCAAAATTCCGTTCTGGCTGAAACTTATCACGAAAAAGATATTTTGACTAAACTGCTGGGGCCTAAAAAATTCCTTGTCAGCATCAAGGACGTGTTTTTATTAGCTTATTCTTTATAATCAAATTCTTTTGTCACATGGATTACAACTGCTGGTTGAACTAGTTTTCTGTTGTACGTATTTTCTAGTTCCAAATTTTTGAACATCCGATACATGATTATCGCCGCATATTCGCGAAACATGATCAATGTCAAATTTCACTTGAAATTTCAGAGCAGGATTCGGATTCTAAATTTAAGCAACTCATCGTATCCAACTTCACTCCAAACTATAGTTAAAGACTGGATTAAACTTGGAAGATTTATTACAATTGAAGAAATGTCTATTTTTTATCTTTGACGTAAAATCACCAACTATATAACGTCATATATATGCGGAGGGGGTTTATGGAGGAACCCATGATTAAAATTTTAAATTTAGACTATGTGCTTCTAAAAAGTGCATGCCTTGGTAAATCATCCTCGGCCAAGTTGATGATTGGGGTGACACATGCTTTAGCTAGTTTTTGGGAAGCTGGTTTGACATCAAGTGAAAACTGCCTCAAATAAAAAAAAATTAGGTGAGAGTCATATTTTTTATATCAATTTATTGCTAATTTTCAAAAGAATCCCTTCGATCATCTTAGCTCGAGCTATAAGGACAAAGAGTTGATTTTTCGTCTGGTTTTGGCTTAGCTTTGGTGGGTTTCCCATTGAGAAATACTGTTGCAAAATGACCAACCGAAACAATGATTGAATTATTCATAGTATGATTCGATTTCAAATTTTCAGGTACTCCTCAAAGCCCCGTTTTTCTACATTCTCCGACACCTTACTGCAATTATTTGGAGCCTTTGCGTTCGTTCGACCATAGCGACGCAACGATGTCGCTGCTACACTTCCAAAAATTGCAGCACCGGGGGGATTCCCTGGTTCCTCCGCGATATTTTCCCAACGGCAATGGCTCGAATTCCAGTCACGGAATGCTCTCATTCGCAGAACTGATCTCACGATATGCTGGCATAAATACCGATCCAACCCTGGTTCCCGCAAATTTTGCCCCGTTTGCAGTAGCAGCTGCGAAACCCCAACCTGAGCAGCCGACATCGTGGATCAAATCTTCGCCTCGGGCGTCAGAAAATTCTCCGTTCGACAGTCGGTTCGTAAAAATTTTCGCAAAAATAGTCAACAGGAATGTATGCTGACATTTAAATGAATTTGTATTCGGGAATGATGATTCCATCTCAGGAAGCAACAAGCGGAGATCTTCAACTTGCAAAAGATGTCGAATCACTTGGCAGAGATGGCTTACAGTCAGCATGGCTCAAGAATGATCCAGCAACACCTGCAACGTTGCACACCTCTTGACAGAGAAGCCATTTTCTCAGAAATCTTGCCAGAATCGGAGAAACTGATGACTGATGTTTTCGGCAACTACGTGATCCAGAAACTTTTAGAATTTGGTTCCCCAGACCAGCGAACAGTTCTTGCTGGAAAGGTAAACATTAAAACGTGAGAGTTTTCCAGTAATCTTCGTTCCTCTCATTGC
>CAJPEX010000102.1:114513-190183 GCA_905338405.1 Notodromas monacha | reverse complement strand
GGCCATGTTTGTTTTTCATTTTATTTACTGGCCGATCACATTTGATGTATATATTTGGATACATCGTATTCCAACTTGTCAATCTCGTATACGTTGGCTTCTGACCGTGCTCCAGTTCCCTTGCTTGAAATTCTTGAAGCATTCTTCTTTTCATGTCTGCAGTTCTGTTTCTATCCTCTGCGCTGATTTTTTTTTTTTTTTGGTACAAAACCCTCAAGTGGTACATTTTCTCTACTGAATCTCTGTTCCAGCCCCGATTCGAAATTGTTGGTTTTCGTCCGCGAGGGTTCTATAAAGCAAGATGAAGTAAAAATGAGTTTATTTGGGTACAAGCTATGACACTTCGTTTGTCCTCTTTCAAAGACAATCTTCTGTGTGCCTGCACTGTCCGAGCCTCAGTGCCTCACAAGCTTCAAATCCCGGAGTTGCAGTTGAAATTATTATCCAAGCAGCTGAACGTTTTTTATGGAACCATCCATGTGCGTTGCGGAAAAAGTGAAGGTTTTTTTGCACGCGGCTGACATGGGAATCTGACTCGGGCGCGAATAACCTTATTCTAGAAAATACGTTCATTCCACTACCATTGTCAGCTGTTAGAGAGCATGTGAGTGACGCACGTTTTTGGGAAAATGCTGTATTGTTCAGTTCTGCAGCTTGTCAATTTATTTGGTTTGAGAAAGCAATGATCAGTGACGCTAGACTCGTGCCTTCTTCCGAAATCTTCATTTACTGTAAATTATCTGCAAGATAGTTTTTTTATCCTAAACCTACTGTAATCTTCAGACAACGGAAGATTGTTTACTTCCGGGATCATCTTCATAAAATTTCGTTTTCTGTTTGGCCAGTCCAAATGTGCAAGCCAATACAGTACTCTCCTCTTCCTTATATTCCAAAGCACTTCCATTTTATAGGTTGCCTTGTGAACCGGATCAAATGGAACCCCCAAAACACCACACCATTTCCCTGCGCTGTTTGGACCCTTATCGCACCGCGCCATTTTTCAATGCTGATCAATCTATAAATAGAGCAGCATGGCTATACAAATTGTGAAGCAGAGCCTCCTGGTTCCTTCCCATCAGGAAACAAAAATGCTGTACTCAGCACCACATAAAACAGTGCAGAGCTACATACAGTGATGTATGCAGAACTGCATGAAAACAGCTATTTTTTATGCTGTCGATTGTGCAGATTTTGTACCATGCAAAAACTTGTGCAAAATCAATGATGCAGTTTTTGTATGGTGTGGCTGCACAACTGTACAGCCATGTCATGCAAAAAGAAATGTGGATAACCAATAAGGCCAAGCCAAACCCAGTATATTGCAGGGACAATTCAATTTGCACACATCACTGTATGTAGCTCTGCGCTGTTTTATGTGGCACTGAGTACAGCATTGTATGCAATGCCATGCTATTCTTGCTGCACTGCATACAATGTTGTATGTATTGCTGTGCTGTTTCTGCAGTGCTGTGTACATCACTGTATGCAGCACTATTCTATAGCAGGGCTTTTCAACCGGTGGTACGCGTACCCCAGGGGGTACGCGAGTGCTTGCCAAGGGGTACGCGCCCTCTGTCCACTAAAAAAAAAGGTTATGGGCCACCTCACTGAGCATAGTCAGCAACAACTTCCCAAAGATGACAACTCAAATTTTTTTTTTTATTATTTCTATTCTCATAAAGTTGTAGCTCTGGGAAATGTGATTTATTTTGCCCAGATTGCCTTTTGTCAAAAATTATGTGCATTGTATTTTTGGGCTTCTCTTTTCCATTGAAAAAATTGTGCCTGTTTTCTTTTCAGCAGATGAAAAGTTGAACAGTGTCCTTTCATATTCTGAAGAACATTATTTGAAAACAGTTCTTCAATTTAAAGAAAGGGCAGACATGAATCATCAGCATCATATTTCAGGGAATAATTTAAAAATTGAATAGCACAGTGAGGGATTAATAATTGAAATGTAGAGTTTTTCCTCCTTGTCCATTGCAGAGAAGATGCACAATTGCACTCCCTTTCTTTTAATCCAATATTTTTTAAAAGAAAATTTTCATGTTTGTCAGAAAAAATGGCACACTGTTCAACTGTTGATCTGTTGAGAAGAATGCAATCCCTTTTTTGCAGATATAAAAATTAAGACAAAAATACAATACAATCAGTGTTGGAGTGAGGGGAATGTAAGCAAAACATTACACATTTTCCTATGCGAAATTTAAAAAAAATTAAAATGAAAGGTGGGACTTTTTGCCTTTGGCAAGTTGTTGATGAGTGACTTGTGGCCCTCTGTAAGTTGTCAGGGAATCCAAAAATTGCTTGGATGGTGGAAGTAAAATGCCATATACTGCTAATTTGGATGATCTGAACATTAGATAGGTTCCCCACAGTCCCCAATATGGCAGCAAAGGTTCCATCCATCCAAGGGAAAGAGTAGCATGCATACTTATCCCTAGTCTCCCCTTTTAACCCCTCTGCAGCAAAGTTGGACCTTTTTTTGCAGATTTTGGCTGCACTCAAGAATGGCATTAAAAAAAGCATGACAGAGTGTGCAGGGCAAAGTCAGGAAAAATCCTGGCAGGTTTAAAATTCCCTACAGAAAAATTTAACTTGGAAATGAAAAAAATGGAATCTTCAAGGCACCCTTTTTTCCCCTGGTCTTGTGTTGCTCCCCAATTCAAAGATTAAATTTAAACTTGAAAGCCAGGAGCCAACCTTAGAGGTCAATATGGAAAAAGTCTAACTTAGAACTTTCCCAGCATTTCTTTATCTCCAGAAAAAATCCACCTCTGCCCTTCCCCACCTGGCAGCTGGGGTTGCATAACCTTGTGCAAAAATGTTATGCAGTCCCAAGGGGAAAAAGTCCAACTTTGCCCTGGGGTGGAAAGGAGGCTGCCTCCACACAAGGATTAAATTGAACATTTTGAGTAAAAGTGTTGGTTCTTGATAAGCATAGTTCAAAAGTAATGTAAAAAATTCCCAGCAGTTTTTTATATTCATCTGGGAGGACATTTTTGCAGTTCTGCTGCATTTTTTGGTGCCAATACTACAGACAACATTGTGGTTTGCATATGTCAATAAGTGTAATCACTGCTGCAGGAAATTCTGTGGCTTGATTTTTTCCTGAATTTCAAGTTTTGTTGGCTGAACCCACTCATTGCCACAACTGTAGTATGGAAATTTTACTGCATTGAAATAATGATTTCCTAATTTAGAAAAGAGGCCTCATTGTTTTCCTTAAAAACACACCTGCAAAAATCCAGAATAAGTGATGCATGAAGGTAAATGGGGATGCACCAGACTGATGATCAAAATTTGTGGACAATCCTTCTCGAAGCCCAAAAGGTTGTCCACAAATTCTGAATATTCCTAATATATGTGCTTTGGTGAAAATTGAAAATTTGTTCTTCAAGCTTGCCATGCAGCTTTCTGGGTAATTCAAAATGCAAAAATTTTTGCATATGAAAAGAAAACAAATTATATTTTGATGCCAATATATCAGGTTAGAAATTTCTAATTTTGATTTTTGATATTACTAAAAATTCATGGAAATCTTCAGATTTCTCCTGAAATTATGCCATTTCATATTCCAAAAAACAGATAATTTTCTTTCAAAATGAATTGTGATTAGTTGTTTTTCTGGATCCAGAAAGTCTGAAATTTCTCATCATCAAGAGTATAACCACATTTATTCAAGTAGATGATTATTAATTTAAAAAGTAAGGGATTACATTTGATTTTGAATGAAATGAGAATTTTTATTAAAATTCCAAAGACATGGTTTATTATATGATTTACACCTACATATTAACTCACTAGGGGTACGTGCCTGTTCCTGAGAATGAAAAGGGGTACACGCCTGAAAATTGTTGAAAAGCCCTGTTCTATAGCACTGCTATTTTCATGGTGAGGTGTACAATGATATACATATATCACCACCCTGTTGCATTGTTCTGTGTGCTACCTCTTCATGTAGCACCATTGTACCTTGTCATGTAGTGCCATGATTTGGTAATGTGCTATGTAAGCATTATACCGTATATGCTATCTTTTCATGTTGCTCTGGTTTACTTCTATATCACTAGCATTTAAAATATATACACAGAAGAAATTCCTCAACTTTTTTGAAGATGGTTTCTGTAGATTGAATTTGGAAACAGGGCTTTTGTGAAAGACTGAAGTTGACTCATAATTTTGTACTGAATAAAATTCAATATAATAAATTAAAACAGCACAAATTTATTTTTACTTATCACTTTTTGTAACGATGAAGACCCAACTTTCCTGGCCAAAAATTCTAAATCCTACCAAAGCATTAGTAGAGAATAGGAGTATGCATAATTTTTTTAAGGTTCTGGCTAGAGCAAAAAATTGCCCTGTTATTTCATACCATGCTATGTCTACTTGTTAAAGGCAATATTTTTGCATGTTTCACCATTCACTTCTGTGGAATCTAAAGAAGAAATTCCTCATTTTTTTATGAAGACGGTTTGTGTAGATTGAGGGAAACTGGGCTTTTGTGAAAGACAATTTGACTCATAATAATTTGGCTCTGGATAGAATTCTACATTAGAAATATGTTAACACACAAATATTTTCACTAAATTGCTTTATTTTAACGATGAAGGCCTGAATTCCATGGCTTAACAAAAATTCCAACCCTTACAAAAACATTTGTACAGAATATAAATAAATATAATTTTTTCAAGATTCTGGCTAGAACAAAACATCATGCTGTTCCTTCACGCCACACTATATGTTCATTTGTTAAAGGCTCCATCTTTTCATGTCGCACCATTTATTTCTTCAATGAAAGCACCATTTCCGTCATGGGCTATTTATATGATGCGCCTGTTTAAATGCACCATGCCACTCTTTTTCTTTATGCCCCACTCCATGTTCCTCATCCTGTGCAGTTCCTGGACATTTTTCCCCAGCACATTCTGAGGATTTGAGCTTGCTAAAAAAAAACCAATATCTGCTGCACACATTCATCATGGGTGTGACATGATGGTTGCAACATGCATTTCATACATGCCTAGCTGCCATAAAATCCCCCATATTAATAAGAATCACCCATATCCATCCAGCCATGGAATTTGAGTGAGATATGAGTGATTCATGCCTGTGTCTTTGGGCCTGGTTGGAAAACAGCAGATTATTTGCTGGGTTTAGGAATCTTTCAAAACATTTGAATGTCTGAACAATATGCATTTCCTGAAAAATCAATGTACTTTTTCTGATTTGCATTTAATTTCCAACATTTTTTTGCATTGAAGATGTAAGCATGCATGGGCAAGGCGCAAATTTGAGGAAACGGCATCATACAGCATCATCAGCAGAACGACCAATCATGCCTAATAGTGGCCAGAAATTTTCTGCCTGCGATGTCTTAAAGGATATCAATTTGGACTGGTACACTTGGGAAGCCCCGAGTGGAAAGTCCGTTGACCTTCATGCAACGAATAAAAATGTTATGATTTAAAATACAATAATGAAATAAAAATAATTCTCTTCTCTTCTACCTTAAACATGGATCCACTAAGGGGGAATTCGGACAGGTCAGCTCCCTCTGCAGCAGTGGACACATAGAGCACGTCTAGATCTGCTCCACCCCAAGCACAGGATGTTGCTTTTGGCACAGGCAAACGAATGAAACCCTCAGGAGCTCCAGTGACTCCGTTGACCTTCACCACTCCATTCCCATTGTACAACGCTACCCACAGGTTCCCGTCAACGTCGATCGTCATCCCGTCTGGGCTTCCCTCAAAGCCGTTCTCAACCAGATCAAACAGTGTTCTTCGATTTGCTGCAATGACATGAATATCTTAATATGATTGTTTTCGGGTAATCTAAAATATTTTTAAGACGGCATTGTTTTTACAATTTTATGAGTCTTTTCGAAAAACTCCTCACAGCAGAATGCATGAGGCAAAATTGCAAGAGGATATCATACAAGGTAGTTTCAGCTATGCTTTCTTTGATTCAGAAAACTCACAAATAGTTGCAGAGTCGATGTCGTAATCAAAGACGTCGACGCGGAGACTCCATGTGTCGATGTAGTAGAAAAGTTTGTCATCACTAGACCAGGCCATTCCATTCGACAAGGTAACGTATTCTACTTGAACTTCTAATGAGTCTGAATCAAGTCTGTATAGGTTTGACGAATTCATGGAGATTTGTCCGTTTTCGTTAAAATAACCCATTGTCCCTTGAAGTAAAAAATGTAAAAAAAAAATTCGGTAAATTATTTCAAACGGGAACAAGCGATCATAGAGAGCCCGCGGTGGCTGCAAAGCTAAGAAGGATAATGCCAGTGAGAGGGCCTCTGCATGCTCCCACGAGTACTCAGTGGTCAGCACGCAGTACTGACTTTTATTCCTATTCCCTGTATGTTTACCTGTCCATAGTCGGCCATTTCGGTCACACTTTCCATCATTGAACCTGTTCCCCGCCTGCTCCTCCACATTAGTAAGCGGGGTGAAATTCAAAGCAGTTCCGTCTTGGCCGTCCCATTCAATCGTGCCAACGGACTGGCCCATGCCAATCATAAATGTTCCTTCTTGTCCAGCGACTGGGATTACGAAAGAAATACTGACTCCTTCGTCTGTAATTGAATGATTCGCCACATACGTTTTATTGATTCTGCTTGCGGAGTCGTTTATGACACAAATACAGTATTCCTGGATGATATAGAATGACCAATACACAAGGGTTATCATCCCAATGATGTCCATAGTTCTACACATATCCGACGGCCTACCTTAAAAGTTTCAAAATAGTTTCCACTATGGTGCTCTAGGCATTTGCTTTGTCCAGATTTCGAAGATTTTTTCAGGGAATGAAATATTGAGGGGAAACCTTTGTGGGTATAGCCAGAATTTTTCACTCATTTCACTGCATGCTGAAAATTTGTCTGGAGAGTTCAAGAATTGACTTTTTGCGTAGGATATTACTGTATATTTCTCCCATGACTCCCAGGTGAAAATTTAGAAATTTTGGATGACAAGTTTGCTTTGAATAGTTGAAAGAGGAAACGTTTTTAATTCTAGAGCAACATTTCTTGAAACAAGAAGTAAACCAATAACACTGTCCAGAACGATAACGTTTATTGTACTAAAATTTTCGGAAATCTTCAGATGCGTTAATCAATCACACTTTAATCCCAGATTATGAAAGAATAAGAAGAAACATTTTATAGCGATAAATTCAACTCCAAACAAATTCAAATATTTTAAAGCATGACATGTCCACGAAAAATTTACGATGAGAGAGAAATCAGCAGTATTTTCCAAAAATTAACTGGACCACTTTGTTTTAACAAACATTTGTTTTACATATATCCTGGTTAATCGAAGTCCTATAGTGCACCGACATCTTCCAACTCGATGCTTTTCGACGCACAATTATAGTAAACTTGAAAATATTCTAATACGATACAAATTTGACTCTTGTTACATTTACGAGAATGTGCATCAATGTGACACTCACCGTAGGTTGCTTTAGTGGTTATTTCTGTTGCGGGATCATGCCGAAAAATCGAGCGACCAGGAATGTCGACGAAGTGCAGGACCTGCTCGTCTTCCTTCCAGAAAGGCCCCTCTCCAGTTATCAATTGTGCTTCGTACAACACCGCAACTGAGCCAATTTCAGGGATATCCAGCATTTTCAATTTATTCCCTTGCGAAGAAACTACGCCTCCGACGATGCACTGTTGGAATTTTGGAAACATTTAAAGGCAATCATTCCATGGTTATTAAATCGAAAAATAGGCATTACCAAAACCAGGAGGAAAAACCCGCCATTCTCAGCGACGGAATGATGCATTTTCCAAGACCGAATTCTATCAACGATGGAGGAAAAATTAGTTACACGCGTTATGCTAAGACTGTAAACGAAAATTTTTTGCCAATCATGAATGCGTTACCCGCGGTTATAAGCGAAAGTAAATTGGAATAAATCGCTCTGCAATCACTTATCCGAATTGATAGGACAGGTAAGCTCCAAGACTGAATTTCCCACGCGCGATAAGGAACTTCTGAAAATTATTGCTCGAGTAAATGCTCCGCGAGTACGTACTTGCATTTGGAAAATTAAATTTTCAACGCAAATCCTGAAAGTACGTGTGCTTTCCAGTCGGGAAACGACGATCATTTCATCCGTCGCTGCTAAACGGAGTGTGACGCATCGGCGAACTTTTTGACGAGGCTCTGCCTTTGGACAACTCATCAGAGCTTCACAACGACGACAACGACATTTTGCTATAGCTGCTACGAACGAGAGGTAGGAAACGAATAGACGCACTCACTATAGGCCTCATCTACTAACTTCATGGCTTTAATATATAATGTTCCCCTAGGTGTCGCTCTATTTTGCGGGTTTAAAGGGCTCAAAACGGACGAAGCTCGGAATAAAATAGAAATAGGAACATTTATTGCACAATTTTGAAATCTAGGCAGTAACCTGCAGTCTAGATCATGTATTTCCAACACGCACACTTATACCTGTACACAAGCTGACTCATTGCATTATGCGACAAAAAATTCATCCGCAATAAGAATAATATTTTTAGCGGTTCGACTTAGTATACACGCATTATATTGACGAGTGACGAACTGCTGATCAACTGAACAAAATCTTTGGTTCACGAAAATCTGATAATTATGTTATTTTCAAATGCAACGTACCGAGATGGACGCGATTTAATACTGTTAATCCTTGTGAAGTAAGGCATTTTATTTATAAAAAAAATACAACGCGAAGATTGTATAATTGAGATGCAACTCATCATAACGATACCACCGTCATAATAAACCATGGGAATAAAATGAACTGTGGCGAGAAGCTGAGAAATAAAATCGAAAATTAAACGGTAATCGCCGCAATTTTGGCACATTTCTAGCTGGTGCTTTATAGGGAAACCTGAAGGCATATTTTTATGCAGTCGAGACCGTGTTTTAAGACTTACAAAAGGACAAACACGCGAAACAGAAAAAAAAATCGCCAAGCGCGCCACAATAATTGATTGAGACCTGCGACAAAGTTCAGGTATCCAGTCTTCTTAGGTTTTCGTGTTGTTATTCGGGTAGTTCAAAGATTCCTGACATCCGTGTTATCTTTGATGGCTTCCTGGACCGGACTTCCTGTCCCAGCTTTCCGTTGAGAGGCAAGTGTTGATCGTCCTCCACGGTTGTTCTGTCGGCTTCGACTGTCCTGTGATCTCTTTTTGCTGGCTGCTGCTGCTGCGGCTGCTGCATTTCCTTGCCGCGACATCATTGAATACGACACGAGCTTCGGATCATCGCACTTCAGAGTTTTAAACATTTTCACTGCCCCACGAAAAGCCTGTAACGGGAAGTAGGCAGACATAAGAATTGAATCGGTTTTTAATATAGGCGCATCTTCGAAACAGAATGAATATACCCCAGATTCTATATGGCAATTGATTTTGGGCAGCGACCAATTAGAAGATGCTTGAGCCGCGAAAAAATTTGGGCTGTCGAAGAAAAACATTCTGTCTGTAGTACTATACTCGTTGGGATGTTATACTTTACTGTATAAATATAGAGCTCAGTATTATAGTGATTGTTGTGCCCGCAGAAATATTTTCGACAGAAAATTTCTCAAGGTGAATCCCTCTCATTCTTACCCATGAGAATAAAATCACATGAAAATATTCACGAGCTTGCGTGACTCACTTGAGGGACTTTTCTAATGACAGCTGATTTCACCATATATGTCATCTCAAGTGTTGACAACAGAACAAATTAATCTAATAAATTATGATTTGGCCCTTATCCAGTGATTCAGAGGAATAAGTATCGTATGTTTCCCGCGTATTTGCGTCCTCGATTTTATTGCGTTTCTTTACTTCTAACAAAATTACGACGACGTTTCCTGCTTCTTGGGGATTTTCAAAGTTCGTTTAAATACTGTATTATATGGCGCGGTGACGGACAATCTATCCGACGAAAGAGAAACAGGATAAATCTAAAACGATCGAGTTATCGACTGACGAAAGAGAAATGCTGAAAAATACTGTACAGTACTGTATATACGATCTAACTTTGGAATCCAAGTGAAGAGTTCGGACGATCGACAAGCCCGATCAATTCGTATATATCGTGAACGCTCACCTTAGATTTCTTCTTCCAAGGCATGATGAATGTTGGGATGAGCTTGTCGTCACGCTTTATGCCCATGATTAGGTACCTCCTATTCTTGTCTTGAAGGCGGAGATGCCCACAACATTCCAGATGATCTCCGACCAATGTAGGTTCGTGAGGCCCTTGGACAAGAGCGAATCGAGGCCGGCGCATTGCGTCCAGATCACGTCTGGTTAGCCTGGAGGGCTTGAAAATCTTGGTTTTCTTGCAGATCAAATTGCCTTTTCTCAGTTTGCGTATTTTCGTTTTGACCGCTGGAAATGCATAAAAAAGTTAGAGATGTGCGCCCGTGAGTTCATCGACGGGACTCACCGAAATCAGCTCGGCAGAAATTGTCGACGATATTTTCGACGGTTTCCACCTGATTGCAGGTCGTGCAGATTCCTGCAAATTATGGATTTTCATTTTAAACAAAAATCATCCATAAAATTCCAACGAAACAGTGATTCTCAAAGAATAAATTATTCTTCCTGCAAATTTTTTTGGAGTGAATCAAGTACTGTATGCACTATTTGACACCATTCAAGGGAAAATTTAAACCATCTTTTTTTTAGAAATCCGGACGTTGATATGAAATTTCTGCTGAATTATTCGATGATTCGAAAAAATGCTCCCCGAACACAAGAGTGCTTTTAAAAAGTTGCACTATATTATATTCATCTAATTTTCATAGGAAATTATCAAAACTGGCTTGATGGATTAAAAAAAAAGTGTGTCATGTGTGTTTGTGGCATTTGATCATTTTTGAGCCAAACGCAAGTGAAATCTCGAGTTCAAAAATTAAGCAATCGCCCTGAAAATATATTGTGACGAAGATCGCCGTGAGATAATGCTACATTGTGCCACACATGAAAAACCCGCATCCTGACGGATCCCAACATCCACTTCTATAGACATGTGTCATCCCCATTGTAAACTCCGCGAAAGGCGCGCCTTGAAAGATGTAATGTTATTTCCTTCCAACGCTGAACATGTACTCTGTCTTGGTGGGAGATCGGAATGCGTGAGTGACATTAATGTATTGAACTAATTGCTTCCGACGGCAGAGCTTTCCGTAAGTAAATGCAGCCCGAGCCCCAATGCGTCTGTGTATCAACTGTTCGAGAAACTACGTCCCAAGTAAGATCGACGACCACGTTATTCCGGGCCGGAAAATGCGAGCAGTTGACGCGGTTCGTCATCCATCCTCGCTGTCGCGGCAACGTCAGGTTTCTTTCGAACAGAAGGGTAATGAAAAAAGGCAAGCCCTGGATCTGCGTGTTCGTGTCGCGACAGATCTAGGCGCGGGCGAAGCGAGAAACAAACGCCCCAGACTGTTTCAGAAATTCTGGTCAGTGTATATCATCGATGTCACCACCTGACAAGACTAACCTTGACGGGGTTCTTTGACCGTCGGCGTCAATGGCGGTATGCACATATCATTGTCTACGGGGTACTTGGAGCAGTTCAACATCTCGGGCCAACTGAACCCGTACGTTCTCATCCGGCCTTCGCAGCCGGCCTGCACGGCTTCACACAAGCTCCGGCACGGGTAAATCGGCCTGTCCAGACCCTGGTCCAGACACACCGGCGTGAACAAGGAGCAGAGGAACTGACGAGTGTCGGGATGACATCCCGTGTTGGGCAACGGGATCCACGACGCGGACTGCTGGATCACTTCGGCCATCGAGTCGTGACCCAGCAGGTTCGGCAATCGCATTTTCGAGTACTCCATCCCGTGACACAGGCTCATGTTCTTCGGGATGGACACGCACGTGTCGATGTGGTTGATGGGCGACAGCGGGTCCACGCGTCCGCTGCTCGACACGATGAGCCGGTTCTCGCTCAGCGGGTAACTGTTCGGGATCCAGTCGTCAGCGGATTCGCCGACATCCGAGTCGAACAAATCGCTGGACAGGAAACCTGAGTTCCCGGCGTCGTCTTGTCCGTCCCGCGTCGATTTCGCACTCGAGCCCGCGTCCAGAATCACGACGGAGACCATCAGCAGCACCCAAACACACCTTTTCTGTGCCATAACTGGGTAGAGCGCCTGGGGGAATAGTAAGCAAAACCTGCGAGTCGCATTCACGTAGCTGTGTATACGGCAAGTCCCGAACTGTCACAGCTAAGCATATTCACCAGCATTATTTACCCACGATTCTGGTCGAAACGAGTTTCATCATGCTGTTTGAATAATATCCGATTATACTGACGTTAGATTCCGACACTATTTCCGCTGTCGCGCGTGGAACATAAATAATATATAATTATGTCTAGTCGTGAGCTGTTTACTGCCTTCAAGATTAACTCCATAAATCCTTACTCCGCACATGTGTCGGCCACGAGAAGCATTCGAAACGTGTTCTATTTCCGAAGGAAATAGAAAGAATGTTGAATTTATGAAACGAAAAATTGCTCATCACTTGTGCTGAGTCTGCTGACAGTTCGCATCTGCACACGTCAGGACGATGGGAAACGAGACGAATGAAATAATCCAGCGATGACTGGCTACGCAAAAAGTGTTGAAACAAAATTCACTAAGGGGAACTAGGACAGGGAGGATGGAAAGTGATGGGCCTTTCTTTCATTTGTTTATTCTGGAAACCTGGAAGATGTATTTCCTCTCTTTATACCCGCGATGAAGTCACGAAAACGTTTGCTAGCCGAGATTCCTGTTCAAACAAAATGTGCGTACGTCTGCGGAGCGACTGTCAAATATTTATTCATTCAATGCTGAGCAATTTCTTGAGGAGCGTACTGAGGCACAGAAACTTGCATTTCGTGTTTGCCGAACGTTGCGCGTGATTTTCAACCCTTTTCTCTGAAACTGGAAAACTCGGGAGTTTAATCTTTTCCATCTCGCGCATGTACAGTACTGTAACGTCTTATTATTTTGTCCAAGAGTGCCATGTAGATTTATTCTTGCATAGGCACTGAATCCACACCACATCATCCATCCATCGTTTCCAAAATTAGCAGACGAAGTCTATAATCTACTCAGTTTGAATTGACGAATCAATATCCCAAAGCATTCCGGAATTTCACCGACCAAGCACAACATTTCAAGTCCGAATCGAGTCAACAACCATCGCACCCAATTATCCCAAGGCCTCCGGTAATTATTTGAGATTTCATGCGTTTTTTGCATTTAGTATAGGTCTCCCGCCGGTACTTCCTATCTGCGAAATAAAAACATACAAAAGAGACCTTTTAGATGTTCAACAAGTTTCATGAAATATTTAGTTTTCTATACCTTCAAATAATTCAAAAAGGAAAGATCGTCGCTTATATTAGGAAATATATAAGAAATTTCGAAATTAAATGTACAATAAAAAAAAGAATAACATAATCAAAAATCAAGTTCCAGCACCAACAAACCATTCTGATTGACGCAATCGTTTTGAAAATTCCGCGTTTTGCTGTTCTCCGTAACAATTGTCAGAAGTCAACTTTTTCTATGCGATGGAACATGAGAGAGTAAACCGGTTATTTTCACAGGAATACTTGAAGAATGGTTCAATATATTATTGAATTAATAAACGTGTAAAATCCGAGGCTCATTCAATATGTTCAAAATAAGGCCCAACTTCACAGTGTTGTAGATGCGATGAGCAGACACTGTGAACTACAACAGAAAATCGATAACTTTGCAAAACATTTTCTAACAGAATTCCAACGAGCAGATGGTACTTCCGAACATTTAAATTGTGAACTATTGTACTTCAATACATGTTCAAATGTGAGTATTTGAGCGGAAACTGAACCTAAATTAATCGTAGATACTTTTAGAAGGCCATCAAGACACGGTCGACGTAAGATAACTTTTGCATTCTGGTTTAAAAATACAAAAAGCTCAAACCATCTTGGCTATCACATTGACCTGAAGGCCGTGAAAGGAAATTCAGGAAGGAAAATGTACTTAATTATTTACTTTATTCCCAGAATAACCCGGAAGGTACCAAGTGAACCGCAATTCCTCTGTTGCATACACCAACAAAAGTGTTGTCGTTCGTTAATAAATGAAACATTAGCTAAAATTTGAAAAAAATCGATGATTAACTGAAATGGTCATCTTATGTAATTTACTCGTTAATCATCTGAGCTTCGCACTATAACGCATAACAAAAGCGGGCTTTCATTCGAAAAAAGAATGCAATGCAAAAAATGAATTCGTTCAGATCAGGTTGCGTAAAATTGGGTTATTGGCAAGAGTTTACAGACCAATGCTGAAAAATAATTTCGTGCAGCTGCAAAATAACTTAAGCAAGACACTCAGAAAAAGAAGAGCATGCAATCTAATTTTATAATGTCGGTATTTTTCTGGGGTGGACATCTTGTTGGGGTTGCACTTGAGGATGCACCAACAGGAAAAGTAAATAAGCCTAGTACAGATCATTCCCAACCGCGTGGAACGCAATTCAGGACAGGAATTTCTCCGTCATTCAGCAATGAGGGCAATTTACAGTGCTTCGGTTAGGATTGACTTTTCTAATACTGTCCTGCGCATTTTTCCTGTGATTTCCCGGAAAGGTACTCAAATTGCTCCTCTACATTATACATACGTTGTTCGGGAACTGTGTGCATTCGACATGGAATGATAAAATCTAAACGCATTTATGTTCAACACACAAGGTTAACAAATCCATGAATAGCTTTCGTAGATAAGCGAGTGCAGTACTGTACTCAACTTTTGTCCAGGTTTGAATTCTGAATGAATTAAACGCATACTCAGGACATCATATTATACTGCAGGAAACTCACGCGTTGTCTATCAACAAGCAGACTCCACGAATAACGAAGAGATCCAATTGTCAGTCGACGAGATTAAGAAGTTAATCCCAGTCTGACTACAGTAATTAGTGCCAGGCAGTCTTCTTTGTTCTTCCAGGTCATTCAAGCAAATGGTTTTCGTTCAATAAGAAAATACAGCCCTATGATTCATGATAAGCGAAAAGTCAACGAAAACAAATTGAAACTGACTAATTTCGCAACTAGAAAACCACACAATTTCGTCAGCCGCAAACCCGATTTTCCCAAGATCAATTATTCATGTTTCATACACCGAAGGATACGAGAGCATGAAATGCAATAGAATCCGATTATCTGTGAAAATCATCGAGTTCAGTTGTCAGGATAATCTGATATTTAATTATGTTATTGACAGTTTTTAAAGGGTGCTCAGAAGTAATTTATAGTCAACGGTCCCGCATATATCTGGGAGTGTATAATTACAGCACGGATATAAGTCGTTTCGCGCGAAATAAAGCAACTCATATGTTGAAATTAGAAGCTAACCATGACTCAATATTTCATGTCGAAATTTGGGCAAAGTTAAAGGAAGTCTACATGGTCGGAGTTACGGTACAGTACTGCATCACTTCCGGTTTAATATTTGTATACCTTTAAGAGATCGTATACCTCATACTTTTTGTAAACCCATTGCAGGTGAACAGTTAAAGCTGAAGGTAGCTCACGAATTGAACGTGCTCCTGAGGCACTCCGTTGGAGTCTCGATGATATGCAGGTTTCTGGTGTTTAAACTCTATCTAACCACACGTGGTTCACACTCAACTCCCTTATACAGACGCGATGGAGAGTCGCTGCGATATCGTCTTCTTTCTTTTTGCGCGCGAACCGAAGAAAAAAATCACTGCATGTTTTCATTTATAATTTTGGTAAAGCGAATTGCGTCTCCAGCTAACTCCCCGCTGGGGCTCGTGATTGCCTTTTTCGAGGTTTTGCCTCTCTCCCGCATGGAACAAATTCAAATAAGTAGAAAACCACTATCTTGCCTTTTTTTTCTCTCACACGATTGCTTCACGGGTTTGTTGAATGCAATCTTCCGAAGTTGTGGTCAGATCTGCCGTTTTGATGATCACACCGAGATGATGCACGAGATGAGATCGTGCTCAAGTCTAGCAGACAATTTTTCAATCTCCGCGTCCTGCGCCAAGTTATTGTTCACGCATCAAATCTAAAATCTCGACGGATTCTGGCACTTCACTTTAAACCCAACTTATGCTCGAAACTCTCTGCGATCATGTTTCTGACTCATCTGTTGTTGAGATATGAGTGAAATAGCAATCATGCTGGCTGTCGTATCTTCCCCTTGCTCTGTTGCAAAATTGGAAATCAACAAGACGAGTGGCAACCGGGAAATTCATGCTGAGAATACACCCGTCAAGTTAGAACGGGGTTCGGACTTGAATATATTCGCTGCTTCCGAGAATCCGTAAAACTGATTTCGGAGAAAGGTGTCTGTTATTTTGTCAATTAATGTGCGTGGAAGATCATATATTCCCAGGCCACCCACAGTCTCGCATGCCGAGGCTTCAGTCAGATTCATCCCATGATCGTAAGGAAACGCATTTACAGTACTAGGATTGCAGTAAAGTCAGGACCGGTGCCGGTTGTAAAGTTCCGTCCAGTTTCTGTTTCTTTGCTTTGATTTTAGATTTAGAATTTTCTCGAAGCTTTTATCTTTCTTACACGGAATCGCGCCCTTCTACAGGTCCGAGTCGTTCCGTGTTCTATTAAATTGCATATTCAGTGGTTAGAATTTGCATTTAATTTTCTCAAAATGAAAGTTGAATAAATCGAACTTGCATCGGAATTTTTCCGACTACTTGGATAAATCGCGCTATTTTTTAAATCGAATATTTTGTCAACGCTTTGTTCAAAGGGCGAATGGTGATTAACGGAAGATCTATCCTCTTATTTGACAAGCGGAGCTGAGCACAATACATTTTTAGCCACTCGTGTTCACATTTACAGTCAATGTGTTTGATGCATGCTGCGACATATACTGTACTTCCTTAATCATGTCAGCAAACGTACATTTTTTTGGATGCAGGATGCAAGGTAAAATTCCCGAAATTATTGTTTTTCGAACGAGGAAACCACCGCACACGGAAGAATTCGGCGAGGATCAGGTATTCTTCGTAGGTACGATTTGGAGGGGAATGATCGGGCACATCACGTCACATATGGGGAATCAGCACTTGAACGAGCAGGAATTCACCAGCCAATGATCAGTTTAAACAGCAGCTTATTCCCCAGTTTGTTGGGAGCAAGAATCGGTGGGCTGTCAAGAACGGTATAACCGAGATCGCGGTTCCCCCGGGTCAAAGCTGGTTTGCGGAATATGGGCGTGAGAAGCTCGCACGTCCGCCTAGACCGCTGCCGAGAAACTGAAGCTTTTCTCCCCCGGCGTGTTGTCATCCCCCGTGTTAGCGGCTGCTGGAGATGCGGTTAAGATGGTAAGATGGCAGTGTCGACGGGAGACTTCCGAATCTCGTCGTTGCACCTACATGTCTGGCGCGTGGAATGCACGACTGCATTGCACGACACTGAGTGACGACTTGTTTTCTTCTGCAGCTCTTATCTCGCGGAGCCAGGTTGTGACTAGAAAAGCATCGTAACTCGTCGACTTCGGCTTACCGAGCAATGTGGGACCGATTCCCATACTACTCCGCATTCGTTTTCGGAGCACACACAACTGGAACGGAATTTATTCCGGGTAAAACGTCCGTCACTCAGACTGCCTCATAGGAACCGTCTCAAGACTCAGGAGAAAATCCCCCAGACGGAAAAGCATCTTCACCGAAAGCTCCCGCGAGAAAAGCCCTCGACAAAAAGAACGCACCACGATAAAAGCAATAATTCAAAAGTTGATCAAGAACTATTTGTTTTGCTGGGTTTATTTATTGTCTTCGTTGGATTTTTCTGAAGCTTGTTTTTCCTCAATAAAAAGTTTCCCACGATTTTCCAGGTAGATTAAGATTTCATGCTCCTTGCATCATGTACAGTATTTTAATGATTAAATCCCGGATCGATCTCTTTTGAAGGATTTTGTTACATATTTTATTGTGGAGGTGCTTTTTGCAGGTTTTTTTTTTTCCTGCTGCGTGCATTTCGTCTGGGCGCTTTTCTCCTCACACCGAAGGAAAAACGGTGGAACCTTTCACCACTGAAAGAAAGTTAATCACAAAGCTGTCATGCATTGGCTTACTTGTTCAACCCCAGTCTTATTTCCTAGTTAAAAAATAAAATTTTAACTCTCCTCTTTTCATGGACGAACGTGATATCACAAAATCGAACTCTGTCTAGTACTAGGCAACATTCAAATTTATATACCTCTTCCGCCGTCACAAATGAAAAACGGCCCGATCTGCTGGTTGAATTATGAAAAAAAGAAGCAGAAGCGAAACCGCATTTGACATCGATCAACTTCCTTCTTCCATGCCTTCAACATCTCTTCATTTGACTCCTTCTGTGTAATCTCACTGAGTCGACAAACGGATCAAGACTGGGGGAAGGGGGAATTGTTTGAAATCCTGCGATTTTATCGCAAGAATTTTTTGACGCGGAAGGAAAATCCTAGTTTTTCCATCCATGCACCCGGAGTAATGCATGTAAACACGAGTTGAAACGTTTCTTGTGAGGAAATGGCATCGTTTTACGATATGAGAACTAGTCCATAGCATTTTAGTATTTTGAAGTTTGTTTCTGTACCCGGAGTAATTTTTGTGGGTTCGTTTTTTTTTCATGAAACTGGCATGCAGCGAACTTGACAATGCCAGTGAAGTCGCCCGATAAATCTACCAGACCGTCAGAGGTTTAACATAAACACGAGAAAAATTATTCGAACGTCACCTAGACAATTTCCACAGTAAGATGATACGCATCTTCTTGTACCAGCATGGAATATCATTTACAGTTCGAACGCAGCTAGTGTCTGGACTCCAGTTTTATTCAGCCGTCAGACATAAGAAGACTGATGATAACTTTAGAGACAGATTTTTCTTTCTTTCCTACTGACTATGAAAGTCATTCATTGAGTTCAATTTGCTGAGAGAATCTTAGGCGTGGCTCACCGTGGCCATAATCCAACAATAAGGCGATCCGCTTGTTGCGCAGTTCGGTTAGCCCTTCGTACAATTTCGCATTCGCTTGAATTTTATGCTTTTGATGATTGCGATATATATACCCGAGGAAGTCACGTGACCTTTTTGGTAAGACTTCGAGCTAGCGATAATGGGGCGTAGTGTTGTGACCCTTTTGTGGACTCGGAATCAATGCAAGAGGCTATCTCCATATCGCGCCACCGCAACGTTGATTTAAGTACTGGCGGTGACTTATCGTAGACGAGGTTTGACAATAGCACGTCGGCAACCGGAGCCGCTTTTTGAGGACATCGAAGAATGGATCCTAGGAGTTGTGAAGCCTGATCGAATCAAGGAATAAAAAAGAACCACTCCACAAGGTCTGAGATAACGGTTATGAATTTCAAGCAATCGCGGCGATAGAAAACAAATGCATTGTTCGGCGCAACATGTGACTTTTTTCTTCAAGTCTGGGGGAAATAATATAGTGATGTGCTAGTATTTTATTGTTTGACGGATAAGTTTAATCTTTGACTTTTTCTCAAGGGTAGATTCATTTAATATCAATGCAACAATTTATCATTCATTGCTCAAAGCGCGCTTGATATACAGTACAGTATTGCGTTTTCTCGAATATCAGAAGCATTTTCTTATGAATATCCGTGTATCACATTCAATAATGTATTACAGTAATGGTGTCTCACATTAGATGGCGTTTTTCGGTTCGCCAGGGAAAAATTGGTTTCAGACCAAAATATTTCATGAAAAACCGTCCAAAATTCAGGTGAACAAATCATTAAGCATTTTAAAGCAATGTTTTCACGGTTTAGAACCTTAACTTTTTGCTTGAAGTATTTGAGATCAAGATAATATTTGATTCAAAAAATCCTGGGTCTAAAAAGTTATGCAATGAAAGTTTGCATTTCATTCGATGGAATCGACAGAATCCAAGAAGAAGAGAGGTGTGGACTAATACCCAAAATTGCTTAAAAATTTAGAAACGAGTTTTGTTAATATTATATATCATATACTGTATCAACATATACTGTATACTGTATACAGTATATCATCATATACTGTATCAACAAACACGGACTATGGAAATCCATGCCATGCCGCGTCGAACATTAACGCATTAACGCTTGGTGAAATAACGAAAAAGTTCATCGAAAAAAATGTATAAAGAAGAGAAGTGTGGACTGAAAAAAATTCGAAAACTCGAGTAAATTTTACTATTTGACTTGGAACGCAAGTCGGGTTATCGATTACCTGCACTGTATGATTTTTATGTTTATTGCGCGGAAGAAAAACTTGGCATAAAATTTCTAATCTACGCTCTGCCGTGAATGGATATTTTTAGGAATGTGAAAATTCGTTGACTTTTAATGGCAGAACTCTCAACGGGAGAGCCGGGGAAGGCTCGTGTCGATGCATGATGAAGTTAGAAATAGTTTTCGGTGAAGCCGTCTGTCACGAACTGTATTCTTGCAAGCAATGTCCAGGCCGTGTATCAGAAATATTTGGGATAAAGTCCCAAAGTAGATTATTTTTCACTATCGATCCGAACGTCTGTCTGAAAAGGTAAAGTTAACATCAGTTTTTTCAAAATATCCGTCGGATCCGAGGAATATTTTCAAGAGACTCACGCAGAAAGGGAGAGAAGCGTTTTCTCCCTAACAATTATTTCAGGCTCTCCGAAGGAAATCATTCCAGTTCGGAATAACTCCTCTTTATTTCGTTTTCTTTCTGCAGCTCGATAATCAATAATTCAAGCATAATGTGTTGTTGTTTAATTTAAGCGACAGCAATAAACAATTGTTAGTCCACGAGCTTAACTATATTAGCCACACAACGAATCCATCACACAGGTAGTTGTCGCTGGACATTGATTACAAGCAGTTCCTTGAATGTACATCGCACTTCCTTCCCAATTTCCGGCAGGAGCGTAGTTGCAAGCGTACAACTTGGTGTAACTCGATGAGCCTGGAGCCTGGTACACGATAGCTCCACAACCGACCCGCTCAGTAGTGGCCCAGACTACTTGCGTATAATGCCCGGTTGCACTTGCGAATCTGTTCAGAGTCATAAGAGTAAGTTTAATTTCAAATGCATACTGTACCATGAATTGCTTGCACAAGCTTCTTACTTATAAGGATTAATGTTGGCGGAACTCCAGTCTTTTACTTCGCTGTACCATGCGTCAACAGCTGCTGTCCAGCTGGATGTCGTTGAAAGCGATGAGCCCCACGAAGCGAACAAATTTTGTCCATTGTATATCACACTTCCTTTTACTGATATAGCAACAGTATTAGTGCAACTTCATAATTTTGTTCAACATGTGATTAATTTTTCAACGCACTCGTATTTCTGACCCTGTCGTGCTCGTATTTGCATTGATCCACCATTAGTTGTGCGATTGAGGCTGCTTCACTGTCCCATGTCTGAAAGAGGGTATTCATTACTTAAATCTCCAATTCTTGACATGTGCAGTGTTGTGAGTTAGTCATGATGCATTGCACGCAATTTACTTCCTTCGTATTAAATGTTGACAAACGTTTCGCTGTTAAAATTGCATATAATTAGCTACTAAATTTATTGAAAATTATTCATACAGTTTTTTATGTCAAGTTGCTAATGCTCTTGTGCCCCTCCACNCCGCCGGAAAGAAAAACAAAACAAACCACGAATGTTTTTTTCCCCCCCCCCCCCCCCCCCCCAAAAAAAGTCGTGCTCGTCACAAAAATCATGACGAGGAGTAACTTGCGTCAGTACTCGATGCGCGTTGACTTCAACGCATCGTCTGGGAGATGTCGTATTTCTGTCATCGGCCGGTGGACGCATGAAAATGTTAGAATTGAACTTTTTCACCTTTTGTTAACCGTGAGTGCGTTTACATGCGAATCTGCGGGAGGGTAGCGCGCGACATCTTCCCGCTACGGCCTTGACACGAGGTCTGAGGTCTGCTGTGATCCAACTAGGAATTGAGCTTCGTCAGGAGGTTAAGGTAAATTTATCCTTCATTTCCATATCAAGTACAATATTTATGATCGGAGTTCCTACAAACCAATTTTCTCATATTCTGCGCCCCCGGTTGACTGCCGATGGTCTCATCTCCTTTCGCAACCCTCCGCCGTTTAGCGTTGTGCGCGTCAAGAATCTCCGTTTGTTCAGCTGCAGTGACTTTACGGGCATAAACTGTCCCGCAGGCTGTCCCATCTATCTTATTGTAAAGGCAAGCGGTGTGACCAGCATTGTAAGCGCAGTAAGCACTTTGCGAACTCATTCCCTCGTAGCCACTAAAAATAATGGAAGCCATTAAATTTTTTTAAACAGGTATTTGTTGTGACCACCCCGGAACAGCGTGTTGAGGCAATATGCTTTACAGTAGGAAACATATCATCTTGATTCATATCTTGAGAAAGAAGCGTTCAGTACAGGTATTGGACTTCAAGAAAAGATGTACTGTATTAGTAATGCATCTCTAAGACTGAACTCGACCGAATTTTTACTGAATTTCAAACCCTGAAAATTTCAATGAGATTACAGTGCTTATCGAAGTGATATGAAGTTTTTTAAAGATGCGTACATCATTGTAAGATATACAGTACTGTACTTGTAATATACGAGGTACATGTTTGAGATCATTTGGTCTTTTCGAATCATTTTCCTTGAAAAAAATTATACTGTAATATCATCGTCAGTTTTGGGGTTAAGCAGGTGCTTCGATCACGTTTCGGCTCTGAAGTTCTTTCAATATTCGTCAGAAAATTGTACAACTATATTTTTCCCCTTGCTGCCCAGAAATATTTCCTACCTGAGTATAATCGTATTAGAAACATCAGCACGAAGGTAAGTTATGTTTATATCCTACTTGAGTCATACCCAAGGCACACATCGTCGACTCTTAGATACGCTAGGGTCGAGTTTAGGTCCTTCCGAAGAGAAGCGGGAGGATCAGCGAAGAAGGACTCCTCGTCTTGAAACAAGAAGATTTCCGTAGCGTAACCGCGGGAGTGCTGACTCGCTTCGAAAATTGGGCAAATTGCCAAAATACCCAGAAGTAATTTTGCTAAGCCGGCAAAAAAGAAACGAACGAACTGTACTGTTTTAGACACTCGAGCACCAACGGGGTGTGATTACGAATTGAATCCAACAATCGATCCTCACTTTGAATCTGAAAGCAATTCTTCATGGCTCTCGTGGTGTCTTCAAGAACGCCTTAAACGAAGCCAAAAATTCACGTTTGAAAATCGTTGAGAAAGAAATTTGACGACTATCTTTCGCAGAGAATGACGCCATGAACGACATGAACTGAATTTCTTTCCTAAAACCGAGTGCCTTTAAGTCGTGCGAGAAACAAACGCAGTTGCTGTGAAGCGGTTAATGCGACTTCTTTATTTTTTCCTCCGCGGTTATAAACTTTATTTTACTTTGAAAAGCTGAGCAAGCTAAAAAGAAACAAGACAAGAACGCTCGACTGATCTTAAAACTGCATTGCATTAACCCAGTATAGCTGCAAATTTTGAGTTCAAGCGTCAACAGATATTCACTCGACTATCGTATCTCGTCTCTCAAACTTTTCGAAGCCTTTTCATCACTAAATTCAAATTCGAAACATATTCGCTTCATATTTTTTACACCAAATACGGTAGAACGAATAGCAGATTTTTATTCTCAATATTAAGATCGTGTTCAAAAATGAAATTGTTATTGCTCATCGAAATATTTTAAATTTACTGCACTCTCAGGTCTCAGTCTTCTGACAGTCAGGCAAATTTATATTTTGATAAAATTCTACATTGATTTTCAAGTGTTGGGTAAAAATTGAGTCAAGCCGATGACTAAATGGTTTCTCAGCATCTTTTTCGAGAAACGAAGGGGGAACTTTCTCGGCGCAAGATTTTACGGAACCAAAATACGTGACCCGCCTGGTAGAAATGAGATTTAAGATAAGCAATCAAATTGAAATTCCCAAGCCACGACGAGTTGAATATTATAAAAATAAAGCAAACTCTAGTTTTTAATTCCGTGTTACTTGTCACAGGCATTCATGATTGAGATGCTTGAAGTTGAATTTGAACCCACGAAAAATGGTACCGATTAGAATGGATGCGTTTAGTTAGGGAATTTCTTGGAGGCTGACATCTATACGTTAACCTTGTGAAAAGCAGAACAGTAAACGCATTTTTATGCACTAGGTGTCGTAGGGCACCAGCAAAAAGCCCATACCTGGCAGAAGGAATGGAAAATGAGTCTGCGCCGAGTTCACGCGCATTCCATTCATATCTGAAGATGACACAGACGATGATGCATGACGTAACTGTTGAGGGTTGCCATGTAGTTTAGAAGGAAGTCGACAGTGAACGGAATGCGGAAGCTTCAGAAGAGCGACTCGTGCATTTGCGTTTGCTTGGCAATAGCATCAATAACCGATTATTTCTTCCTTCGAAAGCAGCACTGTTGAATGCGGTGTAGGCAAGACGAAAAAACAACGAAAGATGCAGAAAATTGGATCTCGTGCACTTAGAACTCGGAAGTACTCGTTTTCAAAGAATTGTGGAGAACCGACTCCAAACGAAGCGTCAGTCGCTTCGTTTTCGCCCAAGCAACCGGTAGCACTCATTGATGTCGTCCATTATTAACCTTTGTCAAGAAAATTTATTTCAACGCAGAAATTTCAAATTATTTTTTACCTCAATTCTCATCAACTTATTGACTTTGTGATAAAAGGAAAAGAACACCTCCTGTTCCTAGAAATCGTGAAACATGCTGTCAATGCTGCGACAGCGACTCAGGCTGCGGAGCAGTTTACGTATATCGTGAACGTACGTACAACCGCGACCAGAAGTACTTCGCTCGTATTGCAACGAATTTCTACAGAGAAGGTACTTACTGGGTTGTCACTGACAGCGTTATAAGTACTGAATCGCTATGGTCTTGCACCGCAGATTTTTTCCGTCATGGATACCAGCAAAAATAATTTCAAGCTTCGGGAAAGTAGCAACAGCGGTACAATAGTATATTCCGGTACGCTACAGCATTTGACAAGCATTTGCGATTCAAAATACTGTAGCCCGAATCACGAAAATATGCGGCACTCCCTCTCCCATATGTTTTCATTCTCATTCCTTCCCTTCTTCGCATTTTTCGTTTATTGCACCTCGTGTGTGCGCTTGTCCCAATACTGGGACGATGAGTGTGTTGACCCCTCCCTTATTAAGTTCTGACATTTGAAATATCCGACGAACGTGTGCCGCCGAGAAGAAATAAGTACGATATTTTGCGTTTTTCTATTAGAAAAATAATTGTTGACTGATGAATTAGGCTGAATACGTTCCTGGCTTGATGTGCACATCCATCAAGACGTTTTTTTGCGCAGATATATTGTGCATCCAGGGCGGAGCATGTGTTAGAGACAGTCATGCGTATGATTATGTCCCACGGTAAGAAAAACAGTACTAAGATCAGGGCGACAGCAAATATGCAAGCATGAGGACCTTTATACTATACAGTACCTTTAAAAGCTGAATATGAGATTCGTGAAATTATTGACGCAGGAAATAATGCCTCACGTCACTCATATACAGTACACGCCCGTATACTTGTACAGTATATTGAACCTGATCAAGTTAAATTAATGGAGCGCTTCCCGATCCTTCGATTTTCATTCGAAAACTTTTGTGAATGCAGTGCAGTTCTCATGTCTGTTATCACGTTAAATCTGCCGGCATTTGTGTAAAAAGGGAAGCAGACAAGACAAACATTTCCGGATTAACTGATGAAGTCCGTATGAGGGTAACCGTACTGTATATGGAAATCAGTCTTGAAAAAATGTTCATGGGATACTCCTGAATCTCCGCGATGATCCGTGTGTGATTTTCGCCACAATACTGTACTGCGCTCAGCAGAGGTAAATACATTTCGAAGTTCTTTTCCCGAAGTTTCTTCTGATGCGACTACAATTAAGCCTAAGAACGATACATGGTCGAGTTCTTACGATTCCAGTATGTGCATCGTTGCTTTTACAGCATTGGACGAAGTAGTTGAGGTATGAGAACACATTTAGTAGGGTTTCGCTTTACAGCACCTAAAGATAAAAATTGAATTGAGCTGCACAAGCCTAAATCGGGATCTTTTGTGATAATTCCGACGCAGATAATTTATTTTTAAAATTAAAATGAACTGTTTTGGTTGTTTCCACAGAGTTACTTGCGGACACACACATTTAAAGAATGCTTGGTTTCTTGGTTTCTTCCGCAAATCACCAATTTGGCGATTTCAAGTATGGTTCCATAAAAAATAATTCCTCTCTTGACTGAAGACATTGGTAACCGTGCGACAATCCATCAAGATTCATATTGTCGAAAGATTTCAGATGAAAAAAGATTGAAATAAAATTACGCTTCAGCTTCAAATTCACGAAAAACCCTCAAAATTCCGGAAACGACAAAAAGTGTCTAACATACCTCACAAAATCCCATCGCACCTTTCGTCCGATGCCACTTTTCTTCATTCGGTGATCATAATTATGTAAGCAACTCCATGATTAGGGTTTCTCATTGATCTTGGCATATTTAATTCTCATAACGTTTTTTTCATTACACAGAGAACTCCATTAGTTGAAAAATCAACTTCGACAACTCCCGGTAATTTTCACGTAGCGAGGAGCATTATGGATGGGGGTTTGTCATTCGTTGGAGCTCGATCGCAGCAACGATTGCAAGGGCTACTATGCGCTGAGAGTCATGCGATTACGAGCTGCTCACGTGTGACGTTCCATTGACCTCATGCGGTTTCAGAAGCACAGACTGCTACAGACAAATCATGCTGCTGTCAAAGCGGTCGGGATTCGAAATTTTACCGGAGATCGTTCGCTTTTCCTTTTCTCGTGTGTTGCAAGACAGTAATGACCTAAGTGCGTGAATAGCTCAGGAAATCATCGAGGTTTTTGTTTTTAATCTGAGCCTTGGATTAAAAAATTGAATTGAAAAAAAAAGATTTGGTGTGGGAATGTTTTCCGGAATATCTTTATGGCAGCTTTGAGCATTAAAGCTGTAATGAGGAATCAAAGATTTCAAGGTCAACGCATTTTTTCCTCTCACCCTCAAGGAGTGAGAATCGGTGCAATTTTGGCCTGGCCAGCAGCTTTTCAGTCAGAATTCGGATTTTGAAATCGTTAAACCTCCAGTGATATTTATCATAATAGAAGACGATTTCCTGGAAGCGTGTTTTCAAGACAGTTCATTCACCCTTTGTTTTAAATCATACTTTTGGTTCATACACGTATATTGCACAGATGTTATGTACTGCACGTCACTTATTTTTGCTCATCGTAGAATTCCGTGGGAGTACTTACTGTCAACCATCGTCTAATGTACCTCCCGACTAATGGATTTTCATCTAACGTACCGCATCTGCTGGAGGCGGTTTTTCATCCTGTCTAATGTACCAGATACATCTAATGTGCTTCAGGCAAAAAAAATTGTTGAAATGTAAACATATGGGGGAAAGTAAATTCGTCTAACGTAATTTTCGTCTAACATACTTATCAGTTGCACGAATTAAGTACGTTACACGGGGTTAAATGTACTGTATTCCGAATCCCGTAAAATGAAAAATTCAAGAATCCAGAGAAATATTTGAACGTTTTTCATGTAGACAGAACGTTTTTCACTTACAGCAGAACTTCAATGCTTTGATCAGGATTCCGATTAATCTGTGGCTTTTATCGATGCCAAAATTCCGATTCATCGAAAAGGAACAATAGAACGTGCTCTAAATTCTTTATTTGTACTAATCAATTCCGGATAAGCATTAAAAAATAATAATGAATATCTTTAGAAAGGCTATTCTTGTGAAATCCTTTATTTGATTTTTGAATTTCATCATAATTGTGCTCGCCATTCGAATACATGTATTCGGGCGGTGGAGGAATCATCAGCCCAGATTATCTGAATAATATTACATAAATTTTTTACGCGCGTTCCGTGAAATTATCTGTATTCCAGAATCGCTATGCTTTTGTGGTGTTGACAGAGCAAATTATAACAGCAGACTACATGGAGTGGCCATACTTGCCACGCACATGATCTGGTTGCACAGCAGGCCTCACCTATAAGATGCATTCACCTGCTCGGGAACTCGTTTGCCTCTGTCTCGCATTACGTCCCCAATTTTTCTCTCGTACAATAAAAGCATCAGGTGTACAGTACGTTGTTGAGCAATTTTTTTTAGCCCTTCTTGATGGTGAATGGACAAGGGAGATCTGATGGAACGCTCGTCCGTGTGAGGTACACATTCCTGGTGAATTTGAAAAGTTGGATCAGTGCCTTGCTAATATTTTGCGTAAAGAGTGAGTGTTCCAAGATGACAGCAGCTACGTAGGTATAGTGAAGCGTCAGACTTGGAAGTCCTTTAGAAGGAAAACACTGTATTCGTAGTGTCCTTGAACAATGCATCGAGTCCCAACCAACAGGCCAACTCGCGCCCGCTCGCTCTCATACCACGCGCGCGGGTACCTCGTTGGTCATCTCCCCGCGTTCGAGGGGTTGCCAGATGCTCCTTAATTTTTGATTGCGTACGGCTTCCAGGTACCCTCCCTCGCTGCTTCTGCGGTACCTTGCGCGTTCATCGTCAAATACTGTACTGCACAAAGAATTAATATGTTCCAAGTTCAATTGGAGTTTCGGAGGATGATGTCTCTCTCTGCTCGCTGCATCAATGCATCACATATCGTCGCCTAGGATTTTTGAGGAGTTCCGGCGGACGAGCGGAGCGGTGGAGCCGAATGATTTCTGCTCGGCGGCGCCAGAGAGCGCGAGTGCCGCCGCTGTACACTGCCCTTCGGCCGCGGATCCGCCATGGACGGCTTTCGTTCAACCCGCGTGCCGAGTTTCAGGAAGGGGGAGACCTGTTGCTTGCTTCTGGACCCGAGATGCCTCGCAGGCAAGTTTAGCCCGGCGGTGTTCCACTGGCTTCTCACCGTCTCGCGTGGAGGCACGCGGCGGCGATTTCAAAGCTTCGAGAGCGAGCATCCAGTTGCTCAGTCCCGCGCGGCACATCAGCGCCTAAGCACGTCGCGGCGGTCGTGCCCTCGTGTGAGTTGGAAAAAAATTTCCCTAGTGGAGTGGGCCGCGCTCACCTTTCCTTTCCCGAGTTTCTCATTGGCACAAGAATCTATACTTTTTTGGTTATACCTAGCTCTGTGTTTGTTAGTGAAGTTTTGGATTGATTTCTTCTTGCACTGATGATGTAGTGGCTACACTCGTCTCGAATGTGTATTTATGATACAGTATAGGCCGCGTAGATAGTACTTACAACGTTCGGATTTTGGGCAGCAGTTGAAGAGAAAAACAAGCAAATACCCAATAAAAAAGTAAACTTGCATTTGGTCCGGTAAAATGTAAACACGTTTTAAAACTTACATTTGTAAATTTTGATCAATGAGTTTTCCGATTTTCCTGGGATCACTGTCAGAAGTCGGTTGGAAACGCTAAATTTGTACTCCTACAATCTGCAAGAACCTGAGCCGCTTTTCGTGAATATCCCCAAGAAAGGGTGCGCTTCATTTGCGTGTTATCGGCATATATTCGCAATTTTATGAGGATTTTTCAAAAATTGAAATGCTTCTGGTAAAATCAGGCGTTTTGGCCCATATGCAGACCGCGTGTTATTGCAGCTTTATTTTTTAGCGGCCTATGCAATTTTCTCTCAAATTGCCCCACAAAATCAGGGTGCAGCTTATTATTGCATAAAAACGATAATCTTCTACATTGGACGAGAGACGGGATACTGTAATTTATTCTACTTTATGCTGCACCCGTCCCCCAAAATATGTGCCCCAAAATGTGTGCGCGTGTATGGCCTATTCTCGCGATATTTCTGTGCAGAGGCCTTACTGATTTGGAGCATGCAGTGTAAATACGAGGGATTTTCTCAAGATGTTTGTTTAATTTGGATCTAAGATGATAACAATATTGTCCACTGCAAATTCAATATCAGGCAAAACATTTTCGCTTATTTTACTACCGTACTGCATAGCATGTGTACACGATTTTATAGATATGGTTTTTGATAAGAAGCATGAATGCAAAATTCTCAAATTCCGCGTTGAAAATTTCCTGGGCTCGGGAAATTTTATTGCTTATGCGTGCGTGATTGCCAGTGTGCCATGTTCTCTTCGCGAAAGAGCCTGCGCACTTGATTTGAAACCGTGCTTCTATGAGGAATTCCTTGAAGAAAGAAAAGAATCTTCTTCAAGATTCAGATGATTTCATCGATGAGACTTTATTGAATTGTGTTTTTTATAGGCTTTTGAAATTAATTTCCGCTAACTTTGACTCGGGGTTCCAAAATATGCCGCAGAGCAAAGATTTTTTCTCTCTGCCCGTTCTTCGTTGAAAAACCATGTCCGCCTGTTTGATGCATTCTTTGATGCGTTCATCTAAATTCAACTACTGTACAACATAATTGTGGATTATTGACAAGATTATAAATTGAGTACCTTTTAAAAAAGTATGTGGCCGGTGTTTCGATTTTTCAGCGTGTCAAAGCATCTGGTCAGTGCACGAGCCACGAGGCTCCTATGCTACGTTCTCAGGGCAAATGTTTTATTATTTTATTTTTAATTTTTTCTTACGACGAATATAGCATGAAGGTGAATCGTCACGTCTCTTATTTTGGCGGGGACGCGTTCGAGTGTTCCTTTTCTTTCGAGAGGAGGAAGAAATGGGAATGAAATCTCTCTGTATAGTGCGGAAAACGTTACAGAACGCGTCCGTGGTCAGTCGCAGGAATGACATGAGTTTCCGAAGTAACGTATTGTATTTATGCCATTAAAGGTCTGACCCTGGCTTTTGGCAATCAATTCAGGGTGAAATTCGAATAATGGGCAGAAATTAGACACTTCGCAGGGGGAAATGAGGATAATACTCGTGTAAAACATAAATTACGATTGATCAATGGCATTTCTTATTGGAAATTAAACGGCGAATCGATTTATTATAGAAGTATGCGATACTAAAAGAAATGAAAGAATTATGAACGGAAAAATGTTATGGTCGTATTTGTTAGGGCTGGATTTTTGTTTACCACAGTTTCCCTTGACTGAATTCATTTCCAGCGGATGATCTCGAATAAAGGCCGCGTCCAATTTTCGAATTGCATGTTCTTCGGAAAAGTGCGGTCTAGAATAGCACGGAGCAGCATTATACTCGTCATACGAACATTTCCTTAGAGCATATTTTGACGCCGTAGGTCGTTTGAACGACGGGGACGTCAGTTTCCGTGAAAACATAAGCTACAGTATATCGTAGGGTCAAGCGCCTTCCGACCGAAATGGAACAGTTTCGGGAAGTCAGCGGGTTTCCTAGTACAGTACTTGAAAGGGTCATTCATGAGTGGGCGAGTAAGGCGCTAACATCGTCTCGAGCTTTTTATCTTCTATGCAGGATAAACTATTTCGACTGAATTAACATGAGTTTCGAAAATCTATGTGGTTGCTTGAATAACACGCGGAGTGCTTCATAGGTCTGATTAAACTTCCTTTCTTTCTTCTACTGTATTCTCTGACCAAGTACTGCGATGATCGTTCCTTTGCGAAGGGGTCTTGATTACGTCATTCGAAGCACGAATTCGAACTGGTTGTCATGAACACATGATTAAATCGTGATGCTTCCCACATTCAAGTAGCAGTAATTTCTGTACTTCGTATTTCTCCTCCTTATTACCTCGTCCGTGATCGTGACGCCAAATACTTGTACAGTATATTGCAGCCGTATAAAGAGAGAAAAATCATTAGGAGCTGATCAGCGAATTATTTGATTATGCTGCGAAGGACGAAGTGCCTTGTGCGGGTTTGCACTGTTTGCTTGCAGCTTACTGTAATCATCTAAGCGCATAAAACAAACGCTAATATGTTGAGCGGATAAGCTTTTCCCCGGAGAATTCCTTTGCCAACGATTTCTTGGGAAATAATTAATATTGTTACAAATGCCATCTCAATTATCGGAGATTTGTTTACCGCGCATTCGGTCAAGCTTGCCTGAACATCAAGTTGGTCAGAGGAAACAGAACTACCCATATACGGTACAATAATTTTACCTTCAGCTGCTCTATTTAATTTCGATGACCTTGCGATTTTAAACAAATTTTTTAAAACTAAAATCTCTTGGTAATCATCATGAATCAAACAGAACGTAAGGTATACAGAATTTAATCTAGAGTTCTAGACTCTCGTGAAAGCGAAGAATTACTCATCAAAGTTTTGTCAAGACAAGTTAATGATCGCACCTCTGGGGAATGTGATGCTCGTCGAGATTTGGGGGGCCACATAACGCCACGTCATTCATCATGTTTTCGTGCTAGACTTCTGCACAGTAAAGTATTTTGAATTTTTAAATTTAAATTGCCCATCCCCGGATCTACTAATACAATACGGTATTTTAATATCTGGTAGAATTCACT
The DNA here is from genome assembly GCA_905338405.1 of Notodromas monacha. NCBI lineage: Eukaryota > Metazoa > Arthropoda > Ostracoda > Podocopida > Cyprididae > Notodromas > Notodromas monacha. Next base: position 157,701 of record CAJPEX010000102.1, on the reverse strand, counting down.
CATGCATTATCCGAGATTTTCGAGTTTCTGTGTAAACGTATTTTTAAAGCTTCATTGTAAAGTAGGTGCTGCATAGTCGATTATTTAGAGTTTTTAGATAATAAGGGACAATAAATTGTAAACAGACACGGACAGTGCGTTTTCGCGCCTCCGAAAAAAATCGTGTACGGAAATTCTAGGGTTATTTTCCGGTTGAAGACTTGGATTCATGCGGCAATGCTTTCTCGTGATCGCTGTCGGTCATGTACAATTCAGTCTCGTCCAAGAAACATGGAGGGAAGAAGAAATTATTGCCAAGAAGTTCCAAAATTGCTGCCCATAATTCGGTACTAGACCGATTCGATTGCTCATTGCTGCCTATATCGGTTGGCGAGTGGGAATCATCGGTGTTCCTTCTCTACCAATAACCCGCTTATACTTTGTTTCCGAGGAAAATTATTGTCGACCCACTCCTGAACTTCATCAAGTGGCGAAGGGCCTTTCGCACTGTGTCATCTATACGTGCAGCATGCCAGTTTCCTCTAAAAAAAAAAAACTCGGAGTAGTCCGAGCTTCGAATCGAGTAGCACTTCGTTTTCGTGATCGTCAGTATAGCTTGACCATGGCGGGAGAAAAGTACCTGGGAGAAATGCAAACAGGGAAAGTATGGACACGAAAAGCCCTCAGATTAAAAGCACCCAGCCCATGAATCACCAACTAAAAATACGAGTTTAGTACAGTACTCGCATTTATCACTACCGACTCAAACATACACCCATCCTGAACACATATAAATCGAAACACCAAGTACAAAGAGCATCCAGCAAAAATCTCACGTGACACCAATAGTTTTTAATCAGATAAATATGTATCTTTTCTACTCTTCGAATCTATCGATTGTATTTCTCTGGGTACTTGTTCCCTCGGTACTCTTATCGACTCCCCCATGTACTGTCGTACGCTTGAAAATCCGCAGCTTTGGGGTAATTCGTTCAGCATCCTCTCCTGAATTCTGGGGGGTTTCAGAGCGATGCATTCTTTCAAAGTGGTTCGAATTACGGGAAGGATTTATCTTGTTTTATGTCATAATTCACCGCGTTCAAGTATGAGGTTGAGCGATCGATAGGACGATAGATCTTCAAGTCGATGATATCCTTCCATGTGTTCTTGGTTCTAAGAAAACATCATTTGATTATTCCATTATATACTGTAATGAATTTCAAGTAATTTGTCCATCCTGCTCCGACCATAAGAGAGAATCCGCGGTAAAAACGGGATGCGCTTTGACTAGTACTCTACAGTACTGAGTGCCAAATTCGATTTTAATGGGGATTTTTGTGGTTCCGCATTTTTTGTGAGGAAAGATGTACATTACTTAATCGATGCTTCCTCGTTCCCGGTGCTGTTCTAGTTGATCACCTCCCTCGGGAAATTCGCGAAGTGAAAATGCGAGTTGTTCTCAGTTGTTCTGGATTGTGATCCTGATCGTATTATGAATCTTTCGGAGAAAATGCGCGCGTACGGGTTCCGGCCAGAAAGCACCATGGAAATGCTGAGCGCACACGCCTGAAATTCATCCGCAACCGGCGGACTACCGGATTGGAATCCATTGAAGTGACCCCTCGCGTGTTGCAGCATGCCTTCTAATGCTGCCATACTTCGTCTCCTTGCGGCTCTCAGCTTCTCGCTGTTCATCACGTCAGCCCTGAAGATGGGTGAGAAATCTTTGCTTTTCTTTTGCGAGCTTCATGCTACAACAATGTCGCACTCCGGAGTGCGATTCGCTAATAACTGCGGAGCGGATTTAGTGCGAAAGTTATACGGCGGTGCCGAAGAATAGTGTGCAATAAACTTGGACGTTATCCACACGGTGACACGGTGCTTATGGGTGGATTTACGGCCCATGAACAGTGTGTGCGCAACTCTGTCGTGATTGCTTTCCAGTGGCGCTTCTCTGCGAGGGGCTTTTGTTCGATTTCGATGGGCAGCCTGGTTTGGCTGTATAGGGTGAGCACCGGCAAACAGACGGGATCCACCCCGGTTTTCTCACGTTTCCGTTGTGCAGTCGAAGCGCGGTAATAATGAAGAGCTCCGACGAGAGTGGTGAAAATATGTGCCAAGCCGAGGGTGTGGGGTCAAGTGAGAACTAAAGACAACTGGGCGTCAGACGCCTGAGTGCCAGGACAACTGATCTGTGGACACATGAACATCAGGGACAACCGAGCATCTGGAACAACTGAGCCATGAACGCCTGGTCGAAATGTCTTCATAGAGACGGCGCAATCTCAATGACAAATCTTTTTTTTTAACTCTGCATGATTTTCGAAAGAAAAATAATTTTACTTCTTGTAAAAAGATTATCTAACGAAAAAATAATGCACTCCGAAGGGAGAAGATTAAAGCTGTAGTCTTTGAGCAAGTAACTTGAGAGTCAAATCTGCGTGAATCTCAAGAACCTGATACGAACGTCAACTCGCTCCATTGCTCAGTTGTCTGATAGTCATAAAGCCAACGATCAGCTGGGTGGCGCTGAGTTGGCCCATCGTGGAATCCGAGAACTTGGCACGAAAGGCATGAGGGTAGATTTTTCTGCTGAATGTCAATGAAACGTGGTTCTGTTTTTTCCCTCTCTCTGTGCGCACGGGGTGGAAATAACGCGTAACACATGTAAGGCGTGGACGGATGCAAACTGGCAGATGCCATTCAAACGCAGTGAATTCTCTGAAGCTCATAAATTTTTCACTTGTTTCCCTGGTGACGACGAGCGACAAATCTCGTCCGGGGTGAATGCGAGCGCGTCAGCTGCGAACGTTGGCTGACGGACGAGAAATCCCCGGAATTCCCGGTATCTTTAACACTTATTTTAAAATAATGGTCCCTTCACTGCCGCTCGTGACTGGTTGCGAACTGGATTGTTAAGCCAACATTGACTACCGTAACATGTAGAATCCGAGTGAAAGTTATCTTACGAGGGATCTCTGCTCCTGGAGAAACGATTGAGACCGGCTTCGAGAATCATCTGTCGGAGGATTCGCCGCTTGACCACTGGGCTTTCTGGGCAGGACCGCGACAACAATGTCGCGGTCATCACTCACGTTTCCCGCAACGATGGGGCATTGATAAGACGTATTCTGTGAAGCAATTAGTTTATGTGTCAGGTGGGCGCTCTCATATCCAGCCTGGCAACTGCACGAGTACTTGGTTGCCATCAGCGAAACTTCGGGTTGCCGGCTGATCATGGAGATAATCGCGCCTTCCCGAGGCTCGAGTAATCGCGACTAATGGAGAGTGTCGCGGGTCGTTCCAGGGCTTGATTTCCAAAAGAGAGGCTGGTTAATGATCGCTTCGCGCCCATCGCGTGATATCGGATGGACGGTGTTTTGCTTGGGTCTTTTTCTCTTTCGCTCCCTCAAAATGAATGTTCGCTCTTCAGGCACGATCGTGTCCCTGGCGGCAGTTCAGACCGCTTTTCCATTCCGAATAACGGGTAGGTGGATGAAAGTTTATTTTTTTTCCGAATGATGGAAATGTTCGTCGACTTCGTCCGTAATCATTTGAGATTACCGTTTGTACTCCCCTCCAAGTACTGAATTCAGTTCTGGACTAATAATTCCCGATTATTGAACGGATGACGATTTTGGTTCAGTTTCGACGCGATTGCTGATGCTTTTTGCCTTTAAGTTGCCAAGTCTTTTTTTTAACTCAAGAAACCATCTTCACCGGCAATTCTCGCGGGGCAAACCATTTTGAAATCAATTTTTATTGTTAAGCGCAAACAAAATACTCAATGATGTCATTTGTTCGGCTTCAAAAGATCGAAACTTGATGTCGTGATGAGCTATACCTGGATTAATGTCTATAATAGATCTTCCCGATTTTCATTTAATGATTCGATCTGATTATCACCCCGATCTTCATTTTCAACCTTTCGTGCTGTTGAAGGTCACCTTTTGATAATCCTTGACAGTTTTCTTTTACAGCATTTCAAATGTGGTTGCTCCTTCTTTGAATATGGCCGATAGATGGAAAATCCGAGCGACTCTCATTTTCATTGCTTCAAGTGCGTTCATTTCGTAGCGTCTACGAATATTTAGGAGATCACTATGCAACTTTAAGACTGCGCGAAACGCGTAAAAATACGTGCTTGCGTTAACAAAATTGGAGGGACCTGTTGGACTGGAAAATATCCGTTCGCTTCGTGGGGTTGGAAGCAGTAATTTTGCTGGAATCGGCACATCGTCCTAATATTTTTGATTGCTGTAACTAGCAAAATTCAAGGAAATGCAATTGAAGCTAATGAAATAAATTTCTGCAGAAATTCTGAATGTACTGCACAGTAAATAAATGTGGGACCAGGACCGCCGTTTCCCTGAAAGCAAGGGTATTATTTATATCCAACAAGCGAGAAAGGGTCTACTCGAACGGGATGCAAGGCTTCGCATGGATCCCGAACCCGTCAATGACTTACCAGCAGCTCTCAGGCATGTTCACATTTACAACTGAAGCAGGCTTTAGAGCTTGGGATCTCTTAATATTTCGGTGGTCGACGATTATTTCCCCATCCATATTAGCTTAGGATGAAGAGCTTCGCAGAGTCAAGGGTTCCTCCTTCAAATGCCTCTATAGTACTTGGTGCCGCTAAGCCAGTTATAACGGGATGAGGGATAGGATTCTCGGTAACATACCGTACGAGCCTCTTCGTGCTTCTCCGCTTATCTCACGGCGGAAATGGCGCCGACGACGTAGGCCGCAAGGTTTTACACGTCTTCTAGATTTAATTGCATAGCATACAAAGAATGATATTGTTGGTGCGACGCCTTGTGTTCACAGTGTAGGGCCTGTGGCTCTAACGCAAATGAAGGTACAGTACTTTAAAATACTTTAGTTTACATCTGAGACGTTTGCCTCGAACTAAAAAAAATCCACCATTTTAATTCAACTCCTTCACTTTTAGTTCTTTATTATATTGAATTCAATAATTAATTTTTTGAACATGTGAGTGAATTTTAAATTTTATTTGCGCATCTATTGTCGTTTAATTCATGGTAGGCAATCACGGGTCAGCCTAAGACATACTGATGACTTCATGCAACGTGAAAGTTCGTCAAATCCGGCGAACCATCATCTGGAAGAAGTAACGAGTTTGTCCAATTATAAATTTGTGTATGATTATTTCACAAGTTGTGCGTTAGTGCGGGTAAACTTCAACTTATTTGGGCTTTTGTCCCACTCAAGATACAGGAAAATCTGTTACAGCAAATACGATTATGACACATTTTTCAGTACAATATAGCAAAATGTTTCTCGAGTCCCGGCAGGAAGCCCATAGAGTACATTTTAACACAATCTAATTACAGTGTAATCACTGGAATTACTTCTCATTTCGAATATAAAAAAATGTTTCTGTGGATTGTTCGATAGATTCTTCAGGTAGAAATTGGCTGCTAAGGCAGGTACAGTCATGAATTTCTGATCCCAGATGTGACAGACCGGTTGTTCTAGCATGGATGGAAGCTATAATCAATGACAAACATGCTTTCCAAGTGGTTCCATGCATGATCCTCCCAGAATGAAAAGATGGGTGTAACTGCTGGAATGCATGATTGAAGCTATTTTTTCAGAAGATCACTTAGTTTTCCAAACATTATTGAAAAATTTGAGAATGCCAGAAAAGCAAAATCTACCTAATTACTGGCTGGTCTGATGTGAACTTTTACCAGTCTTTAATTTTTAAAATATTATTATAAAAAATTATTCAGTATAAAAAAATTTTCCTAAGTCCCCAAAAGTTTGTTATAAAAAGATTAACTGTAGTGAGAACCTACCAGTGGGTGACGTGGGAATCCTCCCGTAGATATAGCGACATGCCCGTCAAAGTTTGAAGGTATCTCTATGGCTGTCAGAAAAAAGCGAAGAAGGAAACATCCATGAATGATTATTTTACTAAATCCAATTTTTGTCTACTTGGAAACTTTTATGTTCTCCGAGGTTTTATAAAGGTATTGTATGGTTTTTTAAGTGCGGTAGGCTGAAGAAAAAAAATGTTGCACCAGGAATACGCTGTAAATAATGAATGTGCTTCTTGTAACTTGCAAGTGGTTGAATATTTCATTCGTATTGTTCAACTTTTTCTTGGTTGGATATTAAGTACTGTACTGTATATGCGGATATAAAAAGTGTTTATTTGAATATGCCGTTCTTCCAAATTCATTCGAAAACAAAAGACACATTTTCACACGGAGAAATATTTGGTTATGGGTGCCTTTCTTCTAGTCGGGGTTCCTCCCTCCGTGTCGCTTTCCGTCTGAAACAATAAAAGACAAGGGATTCCGAATGCACTTCGCGTTTCAGTTGCCAATCCTCAACGTTCGGAAAGTCTGTAGCTATTCCAGAAATTGCCTCGGACTTGAAACAAGAAGGATTCCGAAAGATACCGGGATAATTTATTAAAAAAAAAAAAAAGGTAATGCGTTTTACGGCCGCGTTACGAGCCTGTGCGACGAGAACGTGTCTGAAGACTGAGAATGGTTCGAACCACGAAAGCGCCTGATTGTTGGTGTATTTGACCCCGGCGTTAATGAAGTTCTCCCATGTCTTCAAAGCATAAGTGGTCCACATCTTCGCCCCTTGCAGTTACTTTCCGAAGGAAGCTGGACCGAACAAGGGTTTCTTCGCGTTCAGAACGGTGTCCGTTCGGGCTATTCGTTCCCCTCGAGGTTTTCAATTTCCCGCGTTCCATGGCCTCGGACTGAAGAAAAAAAACTTTTGGAATTCTTTTCCAGATCAATGCGATAATGCGCTAGGGATGGAAAGCGGAGCGATACCTGACGATGCCATCACGGTGTCTTCGTCTTATGACGAAAATTCCTTGGGACCTCGAAGTGCCAGGTGAGTCCGTAAAAATGAACAGTTCCGTGCGCGTTCTTAGCCTTTCAGAAATGAGAAAAAAACCAGTGTCGAACTACGCCGCGCCTGAAAGGAATGTTGGTGTCGTGGGGTTAATTACCGGGTTGCTGCTGTTTAGGGTGCCGTATTTCTTTTTTTTTTTACGCTCATCGTTCAGCTCTATTATGCGCGTTTAAACCGTAATTTATACTCACGGGATGCTTCTCTTTTACTCGTATATTATACAAACCGAATACGGTATAATGCATATACTACGTAGTCGATAAGCTAGAGTATTGTTATTCGGAGTTGGAGGTTACTGTTGACCTATGGCCTTGCTATAGAGGTGTTTAGCCCCCTGACGATTGAATTATTCTTGAAGCCCTGGAAGGGTGTGTCAAGCCTTTCTGCTGAAAATTATTTCCGCGATAAGAGCAAAAGTGATCGCCTCATCGAAGTGAACGTGTTTATATCGCAAAATGAACATTCGGGATCACTCGTCTGTGACCTAGCACAGTAGGATAAATTCCATATTTTAACTAATGCAGCAATTTTTTCGTTAACAACGAAAGTGAAAGGGGAAACTGAAGGCCCATGAAAGCCATGAATCTAGTTTCCATGTGGTAAAACATAGAACCTCGATGAGTAGCTATTGCTCTAGTACAATACGTTTAGCACGAGATGAAATCAGCGTAAAACGTTTTTCGATGATGGTGCATTTTCGGCTCGTTACTTTTCCAAGTCTTCTTTGTCGGGAGTCAAAGGATTTTTATGCTGCGCTATTTTGTTTATGATCCCTGCGGAAATAGGCTGTAATGCTGTTGCGACGGAGTGAACCGGAATTAATGTTTCACTGGCGCGACGGAGATTCCCGAACCGCCTGCAAACGCAGACTCGCGATGCTATTCCGTGTGCTATGTTCACCCTGGTAACGGCTGCTACACACGGGTACGTGCACGTGTGAGGAACCAGGTTGGCCGGCAGTTGCGGTTGGCGGGTGTTTACGACATGTATATGAAGTCCCTTATCCACTTTGAATTTCGTGAAACGAGTTTAACTCCGGCTACCTGCTTACTCAGCCTTCACGCACTGAGTACTTCAGTGGAGATCTCGCAACCTGAATTTTAAAGCTTTTCAGCCGCTTTCCTTGGGATCGGTTCGGCGCCAGGTTTCACCGGAAAGTCCGCACTGGTCGTTGTGAGTTCGGGAACATCTTAATGCCTTTTCTCCTTCTAAGGAATGAGCATTTTTTCGCTTAGTTTTCACGAAAATTTCCGGGAAAATGTTCATGCCATGGAGGCGAGAACCAGGCATGCTCGAAGTCTCTGGGGCTCCAGTACTCCAGAGATTTGTAAAACATTCCATCTTGAATGGAAGGTCACTATGTCAGTCTGTCTCTATGCGAAGTATCTGCTAGTAACAACGTTAAATTTCCAAATTTCGACTATTGTGTGCAAATCTGGTCGGCCTATTATCCTTTTTCGTGCTCGTGTTTCCGTCGAATCGAACCCAACTTCGTTTAGAAGACTGGAATAGCACACCAGGTAGGGTGGGCCATCATGGGGAAGGCTCAATTGCCCACCCTCATGCGAGATTACGAAGGAAAGCTCCTTGTGCTACGGGAAGCGTTGCTTAAATTGCGAGCGAGGAACAGATTCGTGACGAATCTCCATGTTCGTGTCATGCGAAAAGGTGCGTTAGATTCCTGTGGTAATTGCGGTCGTTAATAGGTGAAGCAAGCGGAAAAAGCTTCCGGTGCGGCCCGAGGAACCCAGCTACGTTCAATGCTTTATGTCGGAGTTGACTGGAAATACTTCGGACCGTTCCGAATATTGTATGAAAAATTGAGCCGTCTTTCGCGACCTATTTCCTGCACTGGCTTTCTGCGTGCAGTCTTATTGCGGAACTTTCGTACTTCGCCGAGAAAGGAAAATGAAAAATAAAATCTGCATTTTTTCCCGTACGCGGGCTCTAACCTTTAAATTATTTTTTTCGCGTTGCCCTGATTTTCATTCGATCGAAGGAAGAAAGATCCAACGTGTAGATGCGGCTTTTCGTGCCTATTCCAGGATCTGCTTTGTGATGAGCCCTGGATTCCAACGAAGTTCCGTCGCGAGTATCGATTAGGCTTTATTCGCTCATTCCCCTTCCAGAACAATATCATGGAACAGCTGCTCAGCGATTTCTTCGATTTAAGCAAGTTTGCCGAAATTGAAGCCGTGTGGAACTTCAGTTATGGAATAATCCTAAATTATTTCGTTGCTTTTGGCCGCGACCATGCGAAACAATTCCCACCGTATCCAACAGTTGCGTAGCTTAAAAGAAATGTTGAGTCATTTTTTGACAGGAGGAAAATCCGTCGGTGTATAGAGAAATTGATTTCAAGTTTCATCATTTCAGCAAATTCAAATCTTCTTCCGAAGGTCTTCACAGAGCCCGACATTCTCGTGTGGTAGGCTTCTCTCAAGTGCCGGGCGCATTTTAAATCCAAAATGTTCAAGTTTTAGGGTCTACCATTCCCCCCTCCCCAGCATCAAATCGCTGCAGAAAATCAAGGTACCTCGCTTAGTCTCACACGGCCTGAAATTGCGTAAATAAGGTAATTGAATCAGTAACGGAAGTGCCCGGCAGTCGCGCGAAATTTGACACCCGTGCCTGGGAGATGGGGAAAAAAGGAGAGTGACAGAAAGATCCTGAGGTGTGAGCAATTCTCGAATCCACATGGGGGCGCGCTTCTTCCGGAGCTCCTCGCATTTCGTTTCAAGCTCGCCGTATCGAACGCGTATTGATGAAGAATCCGGGATATGGAGGAGTTCACCGGTTGGCTCGCGAGGAAGTTTCTCGAACTTGATGCTGTAGTTGAAAGCCACAATTCATCTTTGGGACGTGGATCGATCCATCTTCACTGTGCCTTTGCTGGGTGGTTCTGCCGGCGCGAATCGGTAAACTTTCACGATCCTCAGAATCTGGACGGAGGGCAAGAGTTTCTGAATCTCTTTATGATAATCGGTGTCGTCTTCGATGAACCGCTACGACTTGACATGTGATGTCCTGTTAACACAGCCTGAGTACAAACTGAACTTGAGTTTGTGAGTTTTTGAGATCTGGTCAAACTTTGGGTCCGGAGGGAAGAACATTCTTTTATACACAAGCCCTGCATTAAGGTCAGCGCAAAACTTCGTAATTCTGCGATGATGCGGAACTTAATGCAACAAAACAGCCGTTCCTTCTTATACAGTAGAAAACTTTCGCTGTCATACGTGTATCATCGAGTCAAGGCATATCTACGACTTGTTCAAGTTCCGCCAATTCATTACATGCTTTAAATTTTACGTATCCATTCTTTGGGGGCATCATTTGCAATTTGATGAGCTAGTGATCATCAAAGATTGTGGATCATCTTTCATGCTTTTCCATGTCTATTTTCCGCATGTAATTAAAATCGACCTGACCTGATTGGTAACCTGTGCATAACTAATCTAACTGAACTCATTACACTGGAAACGACTTTGGAGGATAACGAAATTGAAAGCGTGCCTACGATGTATCTTTCTGCATGTTGCCACGTTTACTCAAATCGAGGACAAACTGTGTGTTCGATGTGCACAGCATTATTCGGTAGCTTAGGCAGGAACGAAGTTTTTGATGGGTAAAGTATTCAGATCATTACATGAATAAATTGTTGTACAGTAGTTGGCTCATGAATCGAACATTTTAGTTCGAGCTCCAAAGGTACAATTTATGCAATTAGATTTGGAATGTTTTCGCGGAATTATCCCTAATTGCTAAAAGGGAAAGGTAAAACGGCTGAACCCACTTTTTTATTTGTTGCTTGTGTGAAAAATACGCAGACGTTCGTTTCGCAAGAACAAGCACGTAAATATTTTCGATGAATTTCCAATCGGAATAGCTGATTTGCACGCTTTGGATGGAAATACCAACTTGTCGGTTTTCATGGGAATTTTCGAGTGTTGTCGGATTTTATAAAGTGACTATTTTACGACTGGAGAATAAATGAAGCTCACTTTCTGTTTCGGCGGAGTCATTTGAACCTTAAAGTTTCTTGATCTTGCTGTGCGATGCACTGTACGTACAGAGAGACTGTCGTGTTGCAATGAATTTTATCTCAATTTGCGAAGTGAAGACTCATCGAAGACCATAATTTTTAACGCTAGTTTTTGTATATCTAATACTGTATTCTTACTAACTCAGAGATTCAAATTCTGCGTTATCGCGCAATACTGTATTCCTAATTTGTATCAAGTTAGTAACAATTAAGTGGTCAAAATTGCTGATTTTTCTATGCTACTGAAAACGTTAATTTTAACTTTTTATTTCTTGACAGAGACATTTTTGAATCGAGCAAAAACGGCTTAGGCTATGGAACATCATAACATCCACAAAACCATGTTTCTTGACTGGCGAAATGGGGCGCTCTGTTGGATAAACTTCTCATGTCATTGACTCATTGGCCCTTTCCTCTGTTATTCATTCAGTTGATATTGTATTGTGATTTGTGGCAGAATATTTTCTGACATTCACGTTCATATTTCATTTCAGAATTTTTCTTATGAAATGGACCGTTGGTCTCTCAAGGGCCATACTATTGAGATATAATTTAAATGAAAGTTATTACATTGGCTGCAAGACTGTTATCTGCATATAAATGTTAAGAGAAAGTCTTGGAAGTAGAAAATCTTTTCTCTCACTTTGCCTGAAACCTTGGTTTGAATGCTTGATGAAAGCGCGCGGATGCTTATTAAAAATGCAATCCTCGAGTTTTCTGAAGCTTTTCGTTGGCATGCACAGTCGATTTGCATTTTAATTGTCGTCAAAACGCGAGTGGAAAATATTTGCTGCGTCACGAAAAGCGGTTCTTGTCCGAATTGTCCTCACGAAGGTTCGTTTCCGCTGTCGTACACAAACGGGACCCACTCTTATACCAATGCGGGCCGTTCCTTTTAACATCGGTCATGATCATCAGTTGTCCTCGTCCAGGCAGTGATTCAAACGACCACACATTTTCTCCAATTAGTTTGATTGTCCGAAAAATCGTTGTACATTACTTCTAAGCATGGGCCGCCGAACTGTGGGAATAGATACGCGTATACATTATAGACTATACAATATCTTGCTAGCCGTCCAGCACCTTCGAGGTTAGGTTATTTTTAGGCAATATTATGAAAAGCGTTCAATGAATATGATGAATCGTAAAGATAAAAATAGCCGGCGGGCAGGTGGAAAACAATTCTGACCTCCATTCCAACAGAGAGTTATTATCTATGAAGACTCGTGCTTTTTCTCAGCGGATTTTCGAGCGATAGGACCCGAAGAGCGTTTAGTTTTTAAACTTGGCGGAGTCTGTATTTCCGAACGGCGCGTACAAGAGATGGATCTTCTTCAGAGGAATTTCTCCCGCTGACCTTATTCTAAAATAAATTTCTACAATGAAGTCATTTTGAAAATATATTTGAATAACGAAGCCCCTCAAGTCAGTCCTATGTTTTTAAAATTATTCAAGGGTAAAATTATTTATTCCTTGAATTCGGACATAGTTAGCCTTTGTCCGAATTTCACGCGTCCCAAGTTCTTAAATTCCTTCCCATTAATGCTCGTATTTTTTTGGAGTGGCCGCGGAGCCTCTGAGAAATGCAAACAAATCACTTGAGGCTCCGCGGAGCGCATGTTCAAAACCTCTGTTCTACATTATTCAGCGTATTCCTCCTGAAGAGAAAAAAGTCCTCGAGCCTTTTCCGTTATGCGGAATACCTTTCAGAATTTTTATTTCTGCCCACTTGCTATTTTCGTTCGAACGGCTTCTTGAAGATTTTGAATTCTTGGCCAGGATCCGACAAGAAATACACGCAGGAGCGTGGTGTCCACGCTCTTCAATATCAGATAGCGTTGTGGAGTGGTTGGAGATCGATCTGCGATCCACGTTTGTCATCATCGGCATGGAAACGCAAGGCCGCCACGGCATGGGCCTCGGGAAAGAGTATGCAGAATTCTACAGGATCATGTACATGCGGCCAGGCTTCAATGAGTGGAGGCCATACCGAGACCGCAAGGACAACCAGGTTAGTTTGCTCCTTACTTCAGCGCACGAACATCGATATTGTCACAATCTGCTAACTCCTCTGAAGTCTTCGCCACTCGATGAAAACCGAATGTACAAAATCATTGGTCCTCAATTGATCCGGTTTTGACCCAATTACTGTATTTCTATTTTGACCGAACCTGTCTGTTCTTTTGGGCGGCTACTTCCATTTCGCGTCCACGATGAAGAGAATAAGATCCACACGAAATTAATAATCAGGAGGAAAGGAATAATCAAATCGCATCCACGAGAAATTTACTGTACAGTGAGACCCCCAGATGCGGACGTAATTGGCACATCAAGAGTGTCCCTAAGTTGAATTGTCCCTAAGTCGAGTCTTGTTTTCCCATAGACTTACATTTTATATTTTTTAATTGGTGTTTTATGGAAGAAATATTCTTCAGAATTCCATGACAAAAATTGTTTGCCACTTGAATTTTATTCTGTGAATATATTTTCAACTCAATAAGTGAATGGATCGGAAAATGATGGGAGAAATGACAAATTATTTTTCTTGCATAAATCTTAGGGTTGGAAATATCTGTTTCTTGCAATCAAGCCAAATAAAAGTCAATTTTTGTGAAATTTATTGGCAATTTTAGCATGCCATGTCCTCATGTCGAGTCAGTGTCCGTATGTTGGGCCTATTTTATGCCCTTTTTATTGAAAAATAAATGTCCCTATGTCGAATTGTCCTCATGTCAAGGTGTCCGCATGTGGGGGTCTCACTAGTGGAAAATACATGCATCCATCCGATGGAGGACGTGGGGTAATATCATATACAAATATACAATACTGTATGTCGTACGGTACTGAATTTTCCCCACTTTGCGGAAACAGTTCTCTGGGACAGCACCCGTTTCAAGCAGATGAAAACACTCAAGTGACCTAGTTATAGATTTCGAATCCGTTATGAGGTGATTTTTGAGGATCTCTTTCCCACTGGGTGCTATCTGTCTGGGTGTTCTTTTCCTGACTTGACACCGATATGGTAATTGTTTCACTTCGTAGCGAGCGCGTATTCGGCTGCCTGATGAAGAATGGAGATGCATTCATATGCAGGTACTCGGATGAGCCATCAGCCGTACGTCTTGCAATTTTGATCAATCTGGTACACCTCTCGTGTGGATAAATTATTTAAATGTTTGATTGCCATAATTCAAGTGTTCAGACGTAGTACTACAAGTTTTTCGGGGTGTGGTAGTTTCAGTCTTCCGGAAACTGAATTCTTGGTCGAAAGTAGCCGTACTATTTCCGGAAACTACCGAATGCAAGGCTTCAAGAGGGAGTCACTAAAATAGAAGGATTTTCGCAGTTGCAAAATCCGGAATGCTGACGAGTGTTTCGGCGACCTTTTGTTTTCCCCAGGTATTCGAGGGAAACAAGGATACACGGGACTCCAAGTTCAATCGGTTGGACCCTCCGATCATTGCCGACAAAGTCAGGTTCATCCCGTTCAGCAAACACGTTCGCACTGTTTGCATGCGGGTGGAGCTGCATGGTTGCAATCACACGGGTGAGTGTTTTGTGGACTCCTTTGACGCGAAAGGCGGCTTCCATAATGTACGGAAATTAGCTGAATGTAAAAGCCAAAACGATTCTCTATCGATCTGGTTATTACGAGAATATTATAGCAGTTTGTCAAAGTTGGCAACGCTATGAAACGCAGGGTATTACTCCGTCGTTCATTCGAATCCCGTGTCAACCTTCATAAATTTACACTTTTTACTTCGACGTCCTGTCTCCTGATCGTGAAATACTGTATCACTGAAAACATGAATATGAATAGGAATATTCATGAGGCACACACGTCAGACACTCGAGTGTGCACAATTCTCCGTGCGAACGTCGTATCGACCTTTTCGGCTATGTTGCTTCTGCTGGCGAATGTTCCAGAATCAAATCAAAGCAAATGAAAATTCGACTGTTCAGCTGCACTCAGTAGATGAATAAATGCGAGTGCACGTGTCTCCCGAACGAATTTAATCAATAACGAAGAAGGAGAGAAAAATAATCATCCGTAAAGACTGCACAGTCTGCAGCATGTGCGTTCGGTGTGACTCCTGCTCGTCTGGTCGGAGCGCGTAGTTACATATCGAGGCAGATAAGACAGTTTCTTATTTGTTGACGGACATAAGGAATTGTGTTAAGAGATTTGTTTACTGAGCTGTAAATGATTTCGCAGAGGATCTGGTGAGCTATTCGGCGAGACAGGGAGACGCGTTGTCTTCCGGGATCATGATGCATGATTGGATTTACGACGGGGGGATTTCCGCGGACGGGTGGCTGCATAACGGCATCGGGACACTGTATGACGGCAGACTCGGGCTCGAGGATTTCAAACATGACAGCCACTCCTGGGTCGGCTGGAAAAGGTCCAGCGCGAGCCTTTTACCTGGAACGACGGAGCCCTTCCTTCGATTTTCATTCCACTTCCAGACCCCCGGCAATTTGTCAGCCATTCTCATCCACATGAACAACAAGTTCTCCGATGGAATCCAGGTTTGTGTCCCGGCTTTATTTTCTCGCCCGGTCGCGTGTCCTGCAGTTTACCGGAATTCATTACTTCCGAATCCGGCGACGTCCATGTGTGTGTGTGCTTCCGCGAGCGCTACACTCCTTCATTAATATTCCGAGAGGACGCAGATTCGCTCGTCTCCTGAAGTCTTGGATTAATCGTCAGTCGCGCCGAGCCTGCAAAGCCCCCGGAACGCGGAAATCTCACTTTCCCTTCTCACACCCTGCACGCATTCTTCGCCAACCGCACAATAAGTGAAGGCAATGACAAAATAGAGCCATCCCTGAGCATACGTTGAGATGGCATTTGGACTCTCCAACTCAGAGGTTCTCAACCTTTTTGAACACGGGGGCCCTTCTTGGAATAAGTGTACTGTACATGGCGGAGCCAGATTAATGACAGGGAGACGCCACCAGTATATTGTACTTGAGGCAAATTATTTTTCGTGGCCTTCCTCGAGTCAGTCATTGTAGTCCAAACTCGATTTGCGTTGGCCCTGCGCTTAAACCATTTACATCTCCATGAACAAGTGCCAATAAATTCTGCTTTTGCCTCTTCTTTCACTTCATAGTGACTTAGTTCTCTCGTGCTTTCCGGGGACAGCCGCGGAGCCCCAGGGAACTCTGACGGAGCCTTGATGGAGTACCGGTTGAAAACCTCCGCTTTAAATGTTCTGCACGTTGCGGTAGCATGGCTTAAATTTAAAGTAATTTTTGAAGTATAAACCGGAACATTTCGTTTTTCTTCTGCGATTCGATTTTCTGAAACGCCCAGCATTTTTCTTCATCCGTCTATAGATGCCTCACTGTGGGTCTAATGGAAATCTTGATGCGACAGGCTCCACTCCACGAAAACGGGAATTCGTCACGACATTTTTGTTTTCTTAGAATTGCCTGCATAGCGTTCATTCATTTTTTTGGCTAATGAATCACTTGGAGTAGAAGAAACGAAGTGAAACATTTTGGTGAGTTATTTTGCTCAGATAAACGGGACAGAGAAAATTATTCTGCCACAATCAAAATCTTTTTGTTTTCGTCACCATCCTGTCAAGAAAGGAATGAGGATATGTTGGAAGCATTTCCAGCAACCTTGAGATATCATTGGAAGCAGTGGGGAAGTAGTGCCGGGTTGATCGCTTGAGGGCGAGCACAACTCAGACATTCTTCGTGCAAAACACTAGATCGCTTCAAGGAATTAAGTTACATTTTTCTCCGTATTACTTTTTCAACGCATGCGAGCTGATCGTACCAATGGAACTAAAATGATGTAATTGGACATTATTTGAAAGTTAATTAGATACACTTTAATTGACGTCTTTCAACGGGATAACTCAAACCGTTCAAGTACAGTACTTTGAGAGATGCCACAGCAAAATAGATATACTGTACTGTACAGTAATTTCTTCTGCCCAATCTGTGTGACGAGCGTTTAATTTAATTAGTTCAAATACAGACTCTTCGGAACTCGAGCTTGTTAGCAGACGTCAATTATTAACGCGTAATGCGATTCAGTTTGCAATTTCGTTATCCCCGTTTCTCGTTTTCTAGGAGAAACAAACAAACAGTGCAGTACTGGTACTGTATATGAATAATGGTTAAACCGCTGGAACTGCATGTTCGGAGGGTTTATGTGAAGCCTTTCGCAATAACTTACGGATTTAAGGACAAATTGCTGCGCTATAATTGTAGATGTGTTGAAATCCTGCGAGTGGCGTTGACGTTCGGAAAACGTGCATGCTTAATCACCCTCTTTCCTTGGATCGTGGTTCTAGTTTCGTTGCTGTTGACGTAAGCTTCTCGTATTGTTTCGAAGTTTCGCTCGCGCATTGGAACCGCTTCGTGACCTCTTGGAAGTAAAATGTTGTACACGACCGCAAGACGGGGAGTTCTCCTCGAAAGCGTCACGCGGGCTGTAAGATACAAGTCCGAGAGTCATCCACGGCTCTTGGCGATTCCAGTCACGATGCCGTCTAATGGCGCAGTAATCAACGTTTATCGCCCTGCCAAAGACACCTGTTTTGTGGGAGTCTTTTTCTCCGCACTCATCTTGCTCCTAGGGGTGATGTACCCGCGATGAGCTTCCTGTGTGGACCACGGAGAATACGGAAAATGTCCGATTTCTTCGCCGAGACCGATTTTAAAAATCATTTCGGTAAAAAGAAGATGAGGAATTTCAGACTTTGGATGACCGTTCAAAATTTATTAGGATAATTTATTTGTCCGCCAAATTTATTTTCTCTCCCTGTTGATTTTACCGCTGTAAATGAAAAAAAAATCTTTCGACAGTGCAACTAAAATGAACCCGTCCATCCATGAGAGCTTTCAGAGTTAATGATTTCTAAGCGTTTACGGCTGGTTCAGCTCAATCAATTGAGATTGATTCAGTAAATTCGGATTTACTAGTTATGATGACATGCTGAAGAATCTGGTGAATCATTCCGGAATCCGGACAATGTACAAGATTTTAATACGTTTAGTTCTTCCGCGTCCTGAAATTTTCGAAGCTAATGCTTTGCATTTTGAATGCGTATGCAATACATGCTCGAAATATATTCTGGAGACACACACGACTTTTTTTAATATGATGCAGTAAACCGAAGTATGATTATCGTGTTGTTTTCAAAAACCCAGGAATGACGAAAGGGTTATTTTTCTTTGAATAAATTTCAAACGAGTTACGGTTTCAATCTGTGCCCTGTTCTAATGTGAATCAAGCGCGTTCTGCGGGTACTCTGTTTATACTGTAAAATGAACCACGGATTACATTCAATTATTCGAGCTTCGATTACCAGTGCCCGAAGTCCAATTGATTTAGAAGAAGAAAAATTTCGCCTGCATACAGAATCAATTATAACTTCAGTCGTTTTACTTCGTCCATAATTTGCACATTTTTTTTGGGCCAGTTCACTTCGAGATTTCTACGGTTGCCGCTTGCATGATGTCGAGTCTTTTTTCAATATAGCATTTATCTCTTGATCAACGTTTTTCAAGTGTTCGATTTTTTAAGCGAATGCACCGGGTCATTATCAGCTGGAGTAGTCGGAGTCCCACCGCAGTTCACGTCGACGAAGTGTCAGTGATCGGAAGTGTCCCGGCTTGAAAGTCAGATGAGAATGAGGCAGATCTAGATTCCCTTAGCCACATACTATTTCCTCCGCCAAGGCGAATGCAAATCAAGACGAGAGCGCGTGATGCTCGTCGGTTCATTCGACATGCGAACGCCCCGGTTGAGTTGAGACCGATGTTGCGAAAGCGCGTAGTGATGCCTCTTGTAGTGGTTTTGTTGGCGCATCATGGAGCTTAGCTCGCGAGATTCGAGTCGGGCACTTGGTACGATCGCGCCTCCGGGTGAGTCCAATTGGGCTTTTAATCCACGCAGGACGAAGGAAAACGGCCGTGTTATAAAAATGCTGCTTTGTTCTCCTTGCTGTAATGTGGGTACGCAATCATGGATCATCTCGACATGATGGCCGATCATGATTGCCTTTCTCACCTCGATGGGCATTTATAATTCGTTCTGCAAAAATGCGCAATACGAGGGACGGCACGCTAGTTTTCTCAGTACAGTGCTTGGAGTTTATTTTCCGTGGTTACCGTAACCCCGTTTTGGAATCGTAATCCTCTGAACTTCTACAGAGTCAAAACCAGTACGGGCCCAGTAACAAGACTTGAAACACGCCTCCCTGCAAAATACTGCGCATCTTTAGTTTTAGTTCAGAAGTAAGTGGCGATTTATTATTCATTGATTGATATTGTTTTGTTGTGTGCCATTTCTTCTTTAACGTTTATAATTGCAAAATGTCAACGATCGGAGCTTCAATGTTTGATTTTCAGATGGGAGGAATCGTCACTGCAGAAGAATTTTAATTTTAATCTCAATTTTTAACCACACAAGAACCACTCGTGAGCTTTCGGAGTTGTATACAGGTCCAGCAATTCGACCCGAATCCGTTGCTGGACTAGGATCAAATTGCGAAATGGTCAAATAGCGAGACACTCAGTAAAATCAAGGGCAAACAGCACAAAAACACTAGAAAAAATGCTGAAACAGGACGAATTTTGGGAGAGAGGTCGAATTGCAAGTCGACCTCCCAGCAAATTCGACCATTGCAGGATGGTCGAATTGCGTGGTACTACATGTATTGTCTTGATATGCACGAGGCTGAACCTTGTTTATTCACATTGGTGAAATATTTTTTCAGCTCACTGTCTTCTCTCCCTTCCAACTTGCAGAAGCAAACATTTGAACATCGGTCAGGAAATGTTCTCATATAATCGTATTGCACTTCGAAAATTACATCCATGCGTCAAAGATCCCACAGCATTACAGTAAGGGACGCAAAAGAACAACCAAAAGTACTATCCATTGTAATGTACTGTACTTCGTTTGTCAGCTTTTCAGCAAAGAAATGTACAGTGTTTCTGGGAGAGTTAGCATGCGACAATATAAAGGAAATTTCTATTAAAAAGTAAACTCTTCGTGGGACAGGGGATGTGAATTCCGCTGGTCGTTTTTCTCTCGTTTTTGTCAGTTTCTGAGCTTTACGCACTTGTCAACCTTGTCGATCTCGATTGCCCTATTTCCGTCACAAATTCGAGATCGCAAGGTCTCAAATGAGTTGCAGCATTGGAAATTCGTATTTCACGATCCTTGGTTAATCATTTGTTCGTTTTGCGTCGAAATTTATCCGGACAGCGAGAAGGATGTCGATTGTAAAGCTATCACTTAATTTTACATGTCCTCGTCAAAGACGAACGGAAAATCTCGGACCTCTTAACTGCTTGGGCATTTTTTTCATGCGTAATAAGTGTTCAGATAGTGCTGCATGTTCTAGTCTAGTGCATTGGTATCGCATGTTCGGATAAATCCGCCCTGAGAGGATGAGAGGCCGGTAGTGGATCTGTTAGGTGCCTAACTAGGTATATCCGAGACCTAAGCCTTATTAAGAGTTGAAGCCTCTCGGTGTGAATAAACCCTGATTGAGTGTTGATACCCGTGGAAACCCGGATGCTCACGCATGGACTAGCGCTTTGCCGTCTTCCGCGAGATTTACGGAGATCATGCGTAATGCCTCATTAAGTCGGGATTTGGGGAAAAGATGGGAACCGTTCTCTGTGGAGGTGTTCTTATACATACGTATGTATTTAAATTCCTGCGAAAAAGAGTCTGATAATCCTGAAGAGTCTTTCAGATGTAGGAGGATTAATGACAGACGAAGGTGATGCATTGTAGAGTGTCTCAACAGGAGAAAAACAGATGATGAGATTCCCTGCTTTCTTCCGAAAACTTTTCAGTGTAGGGAGGAATAATTTCGAATCGGGAATAAAATCCGTGTCGAATACGCTACAATACTTTTTTTTGGAACGTGCAAATAAAATTCCCCAACGGGTTTTGCCTGAAAACTTAAAAAAAAGATGTTCAGTCAAGTTCGGAAAATTTATATCTTTCGAGCAGTGGGCCGTTTTCTTGATCCTTCACCGCGTGACGAGCTCATGACTTGACGAACACCAAACTGCCTGGAACCGGTAAAATCTGGCGATGAGGTTGTGTAAAAGTTTGATTATTCTGACAGGAATCATTTCTCAAAGCTAATATTGTATTAATATCAATTTTTGAAGCGAATACGTAAACCGCTCGAGGGGATTCAGCGAGCAAATGCTTTTTTATTATTTCTGTTGAAGTAAAAATGAAGTACTGTATTCTAATTCTTATTACAGTACTGTATAATAGACATTGTAAGCTCCAACAATTTTGCCTCTGCTGACAAGCTCTAAAACTTGAATGGAAAAAAAAAAAAAAACCTTCATCTCTTGAAGATGAATCATTATTAATCATTACTATACATAAACTTATTATCGATGGGAGTTTCGAAGTAAACTTCATCTTTTTCTAATGGTTTTAGCACGGCTTGATGAAAATAACTCGTTCGGTTGCTAACCTGAGGCATAATTTATATTTTTCATCGAACGAAAGTACTGGTTTTAAATAAATGAAGGGTAAAAAGGATGTGTTGGTTTTTGAATTGAAGCGTTGAATATTGTTGCTCAAGAATTATTTATCGCTAGAATGCAGCATGCCGCATGTTTCTTCGAAGTACTGTATGTGGAGGACTGAATATGGAATCGCTCATGTACTGTATTTCCATGTTCGAGATTAAAGATTTTACATCTCTTGAGTTTGGGAGCATTATTTACACTCTGACTTCTATTCGTGGTGCAAGTGTTGAATCTCTGGGCATGAAAAGACTTCTGGCATAAACTTATTGGATCTTTGCTTTCGGAAGCTTGGTCATTTTGCTAAAGTGAGCATCAATAAATACGTATGACTTGTATCGGACGCTTAACATAATAGGTACAGGAAATCAAGGCCAGTGACATTCACTTCGTAAATGCAGGAACGAAAAAGGTAGCGCTGCGGCAGTCTTCCAAAAAAAGAAGGATGCCGTATCTCGGATACACGGCCGCACTGTTCGGAAGCGGGATTGCATGCCGATTTTATGGTTCCTAGCTGGGCTTTCCCTCGCGAACCGGACCGGTGGGGCAATTGTTGGAAGCAGACGGGACCCCGAGCAAACCCAGGGTTAATCGAAAAGGATTGCCTACTATTTCTCCGGGTTTCTTTTCCGCGGTGTGCCCGCGAGTTGAACAGCTCATTCCTGGGCTAGAGGGAGTGGTTTTTTTTGTGGTCCGAAATGCCGGGATCGGTTGTTCGGAGTGACTTCGGCCGCGATGAAGATTCCGGTGCTCTTGTGCGATTTAATATCTGCCCCGAAGTCGGTGGGAAAAGCAAAAATTAAACCTGTGTTTTGTGAGCTAGGCATTGTTTCCTTCGGTACTCATCCGCCTCGGGTCGGAATGATTGCTCGGGTCGATGAAGATCATGACCGGAGCCTGAATGCCTGCCTTCGAAAAAAGCTATTCACTCGACCCGGATTCGGTGAGGCCGACAGCGATTATTTTCTCCGTATTTCGGAGCAAAATCCTTACTGCCTTGAAAATTTTGCTAAACTTCATTAAAAGAAAATCCAATACTCCGAAGACTGTCCCTGATAGGCCAAGTTGATTTGCTGAACCAGTACAAACATGCCCATACTTCGAAACCGAGAACATTTGGCGCATGGAGTGATCATATTTTCCTCTATCTGCGATAGATACGAATGAAGAATTCGTGAGTAATTTCAGTATGGAATGGTGCTCCATTTTAGGAACTGAATAATTTTAAGTCAAAGCTTGCTTTTTTCAAGTCCGATATTTACGCGATTATATGCCGCGAAAACTTTAAATGAAAGAAGCTGCGTACACACGTGAAAAAGCTGCATATTTTCCGGAAATGTATGAAAAATGGAGAGTTCGAAGGAAGATACCCTGCTTCGTTTTTCTGATCGAAGATTCCATTTCAGGTGCATTTAGCGTCAAAATTCCTTATCTCCCATACCCTTCCCTGCTTATTAATCTTGTTCGCCGCATATATGAGACTGAGGCTTGGCCTATGTTCAATCTAATGTTTGATCCCTAGTTTCTCTAGAACCTTTTTGGAAGAAAAGTTACATGCGATGGTCCCTTAAAAATGATATTGCATACTGTATTCGTGTAAGGACAAGGATTGAGACGAATTTACTTGAAAATCAAAGCAGCTGACGACTTCTTAAGACGCGATCTCCTTCTCAAGAAAAGTGTTTTCATTATTATACTGCCAATTACGCGTCGGGAGATACGCTGAAATGTTATATTTTATATCAGACGTGTGATGACGGTAACACTATTCATCATCGTTATAAGTCCCTGAAGGATTTCCCATCTACCATCCGTGGATAATTCATACCTGCTTTTGCAGACGGCTGCCAGGGAAAAAGATGGTCAGAAAATATTTGGATCTCAGCCCAGCTGGTGAACATGTGTGAATCGTCATTTTGAGAAGCCTCCTAGAATTCCCGACGCTTGGTGACTCGCTGTCCCGAAATTTTCTTCGACTAAAAACATTTCAAGAAAATTCATCGGCCGAGTTCACATCTCTGAGGCGGATAACGCGCTTCAGCAGGAAGTTGGTCTTGAAGGTTGTCGACGTTTTGAAGCGTTTATCTTAGATTTCACTCAGAGTGCGGCTATTTTTAGCCTTGGCACATCTTGGAAAATATGTAGCATACGAGTGGTGAACGGAAAGTGTTTCGGAAAGGTTCTGAAATACGACTGTCGATCGACTTTGCCGTCGATGTAACCGTATAACCTATCCGTTCCTCGTAGGTGTCCGTCGGCGTCCCGGAGCCCCCCTCATGGGAAATTCCCCGTTCAGGGGGAGACCGCGATAGAATAAAACATGGTGAGGAGGGAATGAATCATTCGATTTGATTTCGAGTGCCGTGGCTCGTCATTGCTGTCGCGTGAGAAATAGCCAGGGGGGGGGGGGGAGACGACCGACAGAATTCATGGGACACCTTTTCGAGAGAAACCGCCAATATATCGAATAGGTGTGGCTCGTGTGGACCCGAGGATTCGGAACACGTGGGACCCTATTTTCTGGGCTTGTTCTGCCGTGGGCTCAGATTCCGTGCGCTTATTCCGCAGCGGCGAATGCATTCGTCCCTGATGGGCATTATTTGGTCCCCGAGGATGTCAGAACTTCGTGGCTTGATTTCGCATCACGTGATCGCCTAAATTCCTGAGCGTGGCGTTTCCCATCGCACCTCGTTTGCCGTGTAAACCTTCGTGGTTTCCGGAGACTAATGGTAGGCTGGGCGAGCTGCAGTCATTCGAATCATCAGTCTTCTGGGCTCGTTAAGTGACTCCGGGGTGTTGAGGTTATCTCGCAGATCGCATCTCCCCTCAGCGGGGAGCCTCGCCTGCGTGGAAATTAGGACTAGGATGCGAGACTTCGCCCGGAGAGCATCCATTTTCGCCCCTTAACGAATTGTCATTTTTCGAAATGGCCCTTTCTAGTCCGTCATTCAATTGTTGATGGCTCATCACTGAGTTGTGCTTCGAACGTTCGAAGGGAGACTTTCTCGACCTTTCTGCTTCGAGAAGCCCCGGTTACGCTCAATTTCTGTGGTGGAGCATTCCTTGAGTCAAGTTTCAATGGCGAAGCGCAAAATGTGTTGGAAATTATTGATTTATCTCTATAGCAGTGTCCACCAGCCTTTTTCGCTCGCGGACCGGCAAATTGTCATAAAATTTTCTGCGGACCGGCTAAGTTCTATAAAATTTTTGAAGACCAGGGAAATTTTTTAAATGCCTGCCGTAAAGTCCTCAGAAAAAATTGTATTGAAGCAATCAAGTAAAGAACCGATGAGCAGCTATATAGTGGAATGACTTGAAAAAAAAAAAATCGAAAGCTGTGCTTCAAGAAAGGCCTCTCTGAAGCGTGAAGTGTAATAAGACGAAAAGCCAACTTTCATTCTTTCTCAGCTAATTTCGACTGCCATTTCCCCCCAAATTTCGTATAATTAACGATAACAGGCTTCATTACTACCTTCTATAAATGCATCATGGTGAAGAAATTTCCCCGCGGACCGGTGGTAAACTTTTGCGGACCGGCGCCGGTCCGCGGACCACGGGTTGGGGAACACTGTTCCAGAGAGTTGAAATTTTTTGTCTTCACAGATTTCACCGAGAGAAATGTTTTCTATGCCTACTTTTCATGTTTAATTTTATGAAGAAATTTTTTTGGATTAGCCGTGTAGCCCTTTGGAAGCAGCTGGAGTACAGGTAGATGAGGGCCTCTGTTTTCGATGATCTAGAATATTCTATAGAATGATGATCTATCAAGATCATTGATCGCACTTGTTCTTAGTTCTTCGCAAGTACAACCGCCTTGTGTTCGCGTTCGTCAGAAATGTTGTAATGGTTTTCCTCCACGATAAAACAGGTGTCCAGCTGTTAGTTTGATTTTATGCCATAATCGCAATCACATCTTTCCAATCAGCTCCCAAGGAGCATTGTCGAAGTACTTGCATGTATAATTGATGTTTGCGGGGATCGGTTGAAATTCCTAGTCACAATCCATCTCGAAAATATTCTCTTGGAAAATTACCTAAAGAAAATTAGTCTTGAAAATGTGAGCGAGAAGGCAATGAAATTCTGAGACGGCAATCAACATTCGGTGTGTTTCCAGAAAAAGTGATGTACAGTACTTTACCTTGCTCTGGGGAAAGCAGAAACCACGTCAAGGTTTTGAAAGAGGTTTCTTCGCATGCTGCTGTCAATTTTCGTAGAAGTTGCAGTTATTTCTTCATGACCAGACAGAATAATGCAATGGTGACCTTCACAAGGCGAAAGCTGTTCATTCGATAACCTCATTTCTAGCCAGCAATGGTTTGAAAAATTTTGTCAATTTTGAAGCGTAAACGTAGAATAAATGATCGACTTTTAGAACAAATCATGACTGGATCACGTTCCGTAACCCGTGCCTGTGGGTAATACGCTGTCTTTGATTGACCTGCGATTACATCCAAGTCCCATTTGCGGTCACGGAGCGGGGCTGGATGCTGTCTCGATAGAATGATACGGGTATCAATTGCACTTGCGTTACACACTCGCAGCCATGGATGGATGGGTAACAGTTCGGCGTTTTTGTGCATTTTAACGCGAACGTGCCACCTGAAGCTGTCGTTACGATCATCAGTAGAGCGGAACCCTTGCGGGGGCTGGCACGCCCAGCGGGAGTTCTGGTGAGCAATATAATTGCAAATTATGAGTTGGTCTCGACGAGGAACGAAGCTTGTGCTGCCGTGTTCTCCGGAAAGAGGAATGTTCAAATCGAAAGGCCTTGGCATTTTTTCTTGAGCTCCTCGTGAATTGGAATAGGTCCCGTTAACTCGAAGTCTTGTGGCTCGTTTTACAATCCCGCTGAAGCACGGCCAATGGAATTATTTTTGATCATCAGCGTTTTAGAAATGATTGACGAAGAAGGAGTGCACTACCTTCCTTGTTTTTCCGTAATTTCTTTCTTTCTTTAACGTGCAACCGTATTTTTATTTTTCAAAACTGTTATAGTACAGTAGTGTCATTTTCGTACCCTGGAACCTCCATTACTTGGGCTACTGCTCGAATCCCTTTTTTCGGAACATAACGCATTTTCAATAATCGTCGAACAAACACGTATCTTCTTCAATCACAGAAACGAACAGCATAAATAAGATTCTTTTTTTAATAATCGAAGAACGTTATATGCCGGACGGTCTCAAATTGTCGAAATACAGTACGAGAACATAATCTTTTTAATGTCAGGGGCGTCTCATGGCACCAACAATGCTCTCATTCCTAATGTGAAAAAGAGTACTGTACTGTTTCTCTCTGATTTCTCGATTTTTTTCTACTGAAGTAGCTCTTGTTTGTATCACTTTCTGTAGAGCTGTCCCGTAGGACTGCATTGTTTCGCGCCATTGCTTACTCTGGCTTGAAAAATTAAATCATATACCTCTGATCTTTTCATGAAGCCACAGATGTACAATATTAGTCTTCACGTATATCTTTTAAAATCATTACTTCTTGGTGATAGTACACTCTTGATTCTTACATGTTTCCGGATCAGCCACGTGGACCAAGAACCTCAGGGTTAAAGTTATCGCAGTACGGAGGGAAAATTTAATCTTGTATTTCCTGAAAAAATTGAAAATAAACTCTCGTGTGTCAATTTTTAACAATAAATATAATCGAGAAGAGCTCGTTATCCGCGGAACGATGCTTAAAAAAGCAATTTGGGCCAGAAATTTGAAAATGTTCTACTGTACTTGCCGTTCTGTTGTACTTCAGATGGAATTCGAGAGGGCTTCAGAGTAAATCAGTTTAGCAAGTCTGTGTTTTTTCCTTAATGGTTAATCCATGTGAAAGGTCGGGAGGAAGATCGGCTTTCGTAAGGAACGCCTCTGCAATCCTCTAAGTACGATCGCAGAGGCCTTGCTGAAGTAAATGTTCTTGAGCCGGTGTTCGACGATGAAACCCGCAGCAAACCGATCCATAGCTATTAAAAAGGCAACGGAAGACGCGCGGGTTTTTCATCGGCGTAACAAAAGTAGGCCTCGGAAGGTGCGAGAGAGAGAGGCCTATGCGTTTTTCCGAAGAACGGAATACTTCCCGGAAGATGGGATTTAAATGATCGACTACTTCTTTTTTCTTGTTTTTGTTGTTATGCTGAGTCTAAAGCCCGACTTTCTCGAAAGCGAAACTTCTTGTTTACGCCGTGGTACCATTCGCGGGGCGCCGAGCCGACGTCGACAGCGCCGCTGTGACTTGCGGAAACGCGGAGTGCCGACTGCGGCGTTATAAATTGCTTGCCGGGAAATTTCTGACTCCGGAATTGAATTCCGCGCTGTATCATCAATTCCGCATCCCGTGACCATTCTTCTCTCCCTCGCTTTCTTCCTCTCATTCCTTCTGGATTTGCCTTATTGTTCGAAACGAATGTCTTCATTTCGCCGGCCCTGGAACATCAGTCATTTTCAATTCAATGGGGCCCTATTTCGCATCAAGAGAAGTTGGGTGCGTGAAAGGTTATTTGTGGCAGTACGCTGCAGGCACTCGACATTAAAATTATCGGACTACAGTGCAGTACGTTTGTTCGCGCTCCGCGTAGGAAAGGAATCTTAATGCATGCGAGATGAGTGATTTACGTATTGATCGGATAGATTTTGGGTCGAAAGCCAATGAAGTGTATGATTTTCCCGAATGAACTATCGACCCAGAGTTAGCAATTCAATGAATTTTGGCAATTTCTTCGACAAAAAAGCTCTCGAAGTAAATTTAGGCGTAGTTAATTGATTTTTCTGTGCAAATTGCAGGCGAGTGCTGAGATTTGCCGGGGAAATTGGTACCCGAATCCATGCGATTATATGCTGCATTTACCAGCTATGCTGTAATTGAGAAATTGGATGATAGAACACAGCGACTAGGAAGTACAGTACAGTACTGTACTGTACTGCTCGAACTCGAGATCGTGTGTAACTGTAGACGGGAAGGTATCATGTCAAGGGAAACTAAGGCTGAAAAAATCATACCACCAGAAATACATCTAGGATGTTTCCCCCCGTTTTTTTCTTCGGTTTTTTGGTAGTGTAATTTTAGTCCAGCCTGAAATTAGACCAATATCGTATAATCTTGAAAACAAAAAATGCTTATGAATTAAATTTTGCAGACCAAATGTGAGTCGGCGTTTATTATCCACATTTTTCCGCAAAATTTTCCGTCGTGCGAACGATCAGCGAAAGCAAAATGAAATTCCCATGCTGTACGGTGCCACCGTATTACCGTGATTATAGGCGACTCTTCTTCCCGAAGCATGCGTTGAATAACTCTAGTGTGGCCCATACGCGAGATATTCGATCATGTGCCGCAATCATTAGAAGGCGAGGAAGACGAGTATAGTCGAGATTATGTGCATTGACCGAGCTAGTTCGAGTCAGGGAAACTTACGTGGAGAAAAATTCTGCGCTGAAGTTCTTAGGCGATTTACGAGTCCTCTAGAAGTCTAGATTAATGCCGTGTTGCGTGAAGATTTGACCAAGCTCATTTATTCCGAACCCATTTTTAATTTATACGCTACAGTATTTCGCAGATCAAATACATGCGTACTAGCCGCTTCGTTCCCGCTTTCTCGAGACTGTACCAATCATCGTTCAAATTACTATCCAAGATCAGGGTGTGCTGGGGTATCATCGTGTTACTGCGGTACGGCCGGTTGAGATATTCTCGCCCGCGCTCAAATGAGTCTGGAAATAAGTGAAATCCCGCTACGGCCCCATTAATAATGAGACGATGTGTGACGGAAGCGTGCTCGTGGAAGTCTTCCCGAAATCGCGTGTTACAGGGAAACCCGGAATCGAGGAGGCGAATACCACGTAGCCTTGCTCAATATGTTCAATCCAACTTAAATCCCCGAGGAACTCCGTAATTGTTAAGGCAATCTCGCCGTGCTTGGGATCATTTCGTCTGCATGACTAAGACAAGCACTTGCGCATCGGAACGCCAGCCGCAGAGGATACGCAGTCTTGTTATTGTAATTCCTTCTCCGGGGTCTTCGGGCATAATCGTGCCTCGACTCGATCTCGGCGCTCGAGGCACGCCTCAGTCAAATGTCATTCCGCACGTCGGGTTTCTCCGCGGCATTCCAACCAATTTTTTTCTACATGTCTCGACGTCGTCGATTCCACTCGGGGTCTTTCGTGGAACGCAGCTTCGTTCATTTGAGAAAAATTCGGAGACACCCGCGAGCGTGGAAGGCCGATGGTACTGACGATGAATTCAGATTTATCAACTATGCATGCGCTGTTAAATTTTTGACTACCTTGTGATTATAATTGCTCACATTGATAATCAACATTCTCGTCCCGCTCCAGGGAGCCGGCAGCGGTCTGGCGAAACAAAAGAAGATAAATTATTGCAACCTGCGTGCGATGAGAAACAGTTTTGACGCCGGATTACGGTCTGTCAAAATTAAACTGAATAAATATAAATCAAGGATCAACAATCTGGATAATTAGAATAATATAAGACGCTTCTTTTTCTCAATAATCGTGCATGAAAATCAGGGTTCGTCCTAAATTCGAGGGCGTCTTACAGTTATCACCTTCAATTGCTGATGACATCTTAGATATTCATCTGAAGGGATCTGATACTTGGAAATTCGAATTGATAAAACCATAAATGCAATAAAATACAGTTTCAAGGTTTATTTCAAAGCCCACCGGTAGGATGGCAGAGGAATTTGTTGTGCATGCAGAATACAGCGAAGGAGTGGATGATCCGGGATTCCGTATGCGGCTTTGATGATCCGTCAACAGATGAATCTGATTCTAAAAATGACGAAGTTGAAGGGCGTCTATGGATTCGCAATCGACATTGTTTCCGTTTTCAAGCGACAAAAATCAAGATGCCGTAATAATAGGTGTCTTACATCCTGCTAGGGTCTCTGATGGGAGTTGGGTACTTTACTCTGCGCCGTGCCCTTAACCATAAACTGTGTGACGTTCGAAATTTTGAGTGAACGACGCGAAACCGGGAAAGTCGCCAGATTTCCTCCGCGTTATTTCCAGATGTACGCCAATGTTTACGCGGGGCGACTATCCAGAATTTCCTGTCTAGTGAACTTCCCGCGGCCCCGAAGTGTTGCATCGTTTCAGGTCATTACGGGAAACCGACTGCTTCATGATTTACTCAAACATGCATGAACGCCTTTGTCAGTTCTCCGTGAGCCATTGTCATCGGTACGTGGCAAAATCGGTATGTTGCGGAGTCTTGCGTCTTTGGTATGGAAAATCGTCGTTGGGTTTGACGCGTTGGCGTATCGGATGTACCACGCGCCAGTACTCCGGCGCGTAATCCGAACTTTCTTTTGGGCCAGACAGCCCGGTCGAAATCCGGGACGTGGGTCTCTTTCGCGTGCTACTCTCGGCCACGGTTCGACTTTCGACCCTGTCGTTGTTTGTGCATTCGCACCAAGTACTGAATCCGACCTGGGGAAGGTATCAGTTGCTAAAACCTGTCGCGTCACTCTCGCAGCCTTTCGTTATTCCGCATTTGGCGTCAGCCTACGTCTCAGTAATGTTTTCAGGAGAAAAGCTACATGCGGAAAACTGTTCAAAAGCAAGACAGGCTGCAAAAATACTCACTACGAAAGTACCCACTCTTGAAAGAACAAAAAGGAAATATCACCGGTGACCCGCACTATGGAATCGTATCTTGATTTTTTTAAACCTTTCTTTCGGTCTCGTGTGTATGGTTAGTATCGTTGCGGGAATTGATCGAAACTGACCTGGTTTGCGTTAAGATTACTTCTACTGTATTTAAAGCTTCAGCTAAAAATCGAAATTCACAAAATTGACCTAGTACAAACGCCACCAACTCAAATTAGGGAATATCAAATGGAACAAACCACGGCATGGCAAAACGCTCCTACCTGAAATCAGGTTTGCTATGTCTATTATGAGCTATTCGTGATGCGTAAATGAGTCGTTTAATTCCATTAAAAAATGCTGCTATACGTACGTAAACAAATCATGAATAAGTTTCAAAAGCGATGGAAATTTGATCCCATCCAATAATTGGTCATACAGATGCGTGTTAGCGAAATTTTTACGGGGTTCTTTTTTCGGGGGGATTTTCGTTTGGGTGCTTATCTTGTCAATTGATCAATCGGAAGAGAGCCATATATGAAACGTTGATGTTCTCACGCGAGGGACAATATTTCGACAGTGGAACTAGTTCGACATACATCGAACAGTTCATTGCATTTTCGAATGGTGAGTGGCATCGGGAATGCTGTTCTCATCATCGTCAATCGAGCATATTTCAAATATTATTAGTTGTCTTACCTTTAGTTGCGACACGCATTGTGCGTTTCGTTGACTTCATGCTCACTGGTTTCTATCGGCATCATGTCAAACGAACTGTTTTACGGTGCCATGGACCAGAGCCACCGAGCTGACGTCTTCAAAAATTTTGGCTGAAGTTCATTTGAATCTTTTTGATTATGAAAAAATGAAAAACGAAAACCTCTTCAGATGAGCTTGAATAATTGAGCTTTTGACGCTCGAAGGATTAAAAATGACGGGATAATTCAGATGAGGCTGCTTCTGATTAAGTTGAAAAAAGCTGTGTCTTACCACTCTTACATTAGTAGCCCTTTTTCCACTCAGGCAAAAAATTGATTATTGTAATCCGTCATTCATTCGAATGGATACTGCGTAGTATTTGCGCAAACCCAGATTCGTTGCCATGATGCTGATTTACTGTATTACAGATCCTTTGTACGCCTTTTGATTAATTTTCGAGTAGTGTACGAAGTAGCTAACATCATGACGACCAATCATGAAAGAAAATTCCTTTGGTTCACTTCTGATAATGATAAAGCGAGAAAACCAATCTCAGACACCATGCGTGGAAGGAACAAGTGCTCTTCCGAATGAAAATTCAGTGGAGCTGCCTCCGACGAACATTCTGGAAAAAGACCTCGACCTATTCTTCGGGTTTTATTGCGCCATATTCCCGTGAGATCGCGAAGTTCCGCGCTGTAAGGTACTGCAATCATTTTTTGCAATTATTCATCTTCTGTTGGGGTTAAAATTTGCGTGCTAAATTTGTCGTGGCTGATGAATTTTGAATACTAATGTCGACGAGTAGGGATATAAAATTTTTTTATATGTTTCTGGCTCTATGTGGCGTGTATGACGAAGGTAGCAAACTGTAACCGCCTCTTTATCTGTCCTGGATATGAAGAAAATTCAAAAATTCTCGAACGAAATCGCGATTTTTCGTCCTTATTCTCGGTAAGGAACGGCGGGATTGCGTGAAAGGATTTACGAGTACTGTACTATACTATACTTTAATCTCGATTGTATCCCCATTGTTTTTCGTTCGCTAGCTTTTCACTGTGGCGGTTTCGGTCTCGCAATGAGTGGTGTACCTCAGCGAGCGAGAGAACCGGGCTTCTTATTGACCTCGTGGCTCGCTCCTTATGGAGTGTGATTTATACGCCATGTTCCGTCCCTGATGGGGAAAATTCGACGCGAGCACGTCATTGTGTGCTGGCTTCCAAGAGGAAAGTTGAGGACGCCAGGACGGAATGAATAAGTGCGTTTGAATTCTAAGGCAAAGAGTTCAGGGGGGAGGGGCGTTTTCGACGCCAGCGTCGCTGCAATGGAATAGCCATTGCTACCTTCCGAGGATATGTAAAAGTGCTTCCTGCGAAGGAGGCGAAAAAAAAATCGAATGTTGTTGGCGGAACTTAGTCGTAGACCTCAAGGCCAACTTCCGTGTCGCTCTGCGCTTTTCGGATCCAACCAGGCGAACAATTTTCATTTTCGTGTGTGCCATATCGCACGGTATACTGAAACCCAGATCGTGACTTCTTTCCAATTCCTGTCGGCGTCGTATATGCCTTTTTTTCTGTGATACAGTTTTGCTTAAACTGGATTTCCGTCGTTTTCGAATTGAGAGCAGAGAAAGTATTTTCCATCTAAACGACGAGATCTTACGATTAGCGGTTTCTTCGGGTAATAATGATCCCCGAAGTTATCTGCATTATTTTTATTTTCCTCTCTTCCGTGCCTATTTCACTGTATCAGCGACGTAGAACACCACTTGCTGTACTGTACTTCAGGCAGCCCGATTCGGATGTACACTTGTAAAGAAACAAAGAAAGACATCGGAGCTAGTCGGACATGAAAACACTACCAGATGAAAGGAATGGATCTGATTCTACACTATGGCTGCGCATAACATTTATCCCATTTATCTATCGTACAAAACGTTACTGTGTCGACAAAGAACCAACCGAGAACCAGATTGCTGTACAGTTTTCGTTTTTTTTTTATGGTAGAAGCTGTCTCGTTTTCGTTATTTGGTCTGATGCTGTCCATGCAATATGAGAGGCTATATATCGAACATCTACCACAGCCATGCGCATCTGGTTTTACGAAAGAGGATTTTTTCTTCCTCTTGCTGCGAACATGCATTCCAGGTAGCATGTGCCGAATATGAGCAGTCCGTAACGTACAGGTTCAAGTTCTCGCGCGTTAGTTTCGTTGGCTATCGCGAGCTGGAACGAAGACAAAGAAACAGATTGCTTTCAAGTACTCGCCCAACTGAGCAATAAACCTTCGAAATTCGATACGGTTGCACGACAGCATCGAGGTATATCTCTCCCAAACGAATGCATGCCAGTTGTTAGCCGGTGTCTGGATTTCGTTGCCAGCTGCGAGCAATTTCTCGTGAGCCACGTTGAGGGATTTTTGGTGATGATGAATCGCCGACTTTTGTGTGGCCTCAAAGAAACAGCCATGATCGTGTCGCTTCGTTTTTGGGACGGCGATAATCCGCGGATAGGCTGCGGAAACGCTTTGCTTGATTCTTTGCAGACGATCCTTTCACATCCTGGCAGC
This sequence comes from Notodromas monacha, assembly GCA_905338405.1. Lineage (NCBI taxonomy): Eukaryota > Metazoa > Arthropoda > Ostracoda > Podocopida > Cyprididae > Notodromas > Notodromas monacha. The sequence goes on along the minus strand of CAJPEX010000102.1, from coordinate 123,354 downwards.
TGATCTGATCTTCCGGCAATGAATTCTATGGGTATTACGGCATGTACGATGAAAACCCTTCCGAGCCACAGATAATCCGTAACCCTCGTGTCGAATAAGCGTTAGTTCAGTGGTTCACAACTCTTTTCGGTGTAAGAAATGCGTCTCGATGAAGGAACTTGTGTCATCTTTCTTGCTTCGCCGTTTTCCAGGTGCATCCGTCACCAATTCAATTTCCATAAAGTCACCCTTCTTCGTTCCAATCTCATCGGATACAATTTGCATTCACTTCCGCCCACTTGTGGTCTCAATTTTTCTGTTACTTTTTTGGAAGCTCACGTTCAGCCTCAACGGGGACCTACGGAAAATGTTTCATTGATCTCATCAGCTGAAGTTATCAGTATCCGTATTATAATTTGTTCTTATATATTTTCTCTAGGTGACATATGAAACCATTGCATTTCAACCGATCGTACAAATACCGGATTGTTCATTGATGTCACACGAGTGCTTCTACATGACTACAGTACAAGTGCCCTGTGAAATGTGCCTAGGATGAATGCGAGCTTTTAAAAACGTAATGCAGTAATTTTTGCGATTAAATTAATCATGCGGGGTACTGTAATAATGCAATTTTTCCGCATACAATTTAAATGAGGAAGGAATCGAAAGTCATCGAAATTAAAATCGTGACGGATGCAGAAAACTCAGAATTCGAAAATTCCACTGTAATTCATATGTCTTAGAAACGACAATGCTTGACAGTGTCACGATCCTCGAAATTTTTTTTACATGTACTGGCCTGAAATTTCAGATTCTTCTCAGCCTTATTTTTTATGAAGTGTCTTACCCAAGTGGGGGCATGTGAGTCGAGCGAACGGGAGACCGAGGGGCATTTAACGACTTCATTGTTTGATAACTTAAACTCCCTTGGAATATTATTCGCGAGCGACAAGGGCTAGCAAAATGCGGAAAATTCCCAAGATGCTGATACCATGGTTAGAACTCGGCAAGAGGTCGAATTATAGTCCGCGACGACTGCTTAATGGATAGTTGAAAGCTGAGAGAAAAGGCGTGCCCGCCTTGCCGGCATCTAAACGGCCGAAGACATCCAGAAAGGATGATAAATACTGCATACAATACAACAGCTCTAATTTGTTGCCTACGACTGTTGCCGTTCCGATGTGCGTAATTGGCGTAATTGGTGGCTTTCGCTCGGTGTCCTCGGGCATATGACCCGTGGAACGGCATGTCGATCTGCCGACGTATGAAGGTGGTGTTTTTATTTAAAGGCATATGAGTTCCATTTTTAACTTATACTGTATTCGTAAATTACCGACGGAAGCTGGTATTTCCCGCAGGGAAAACTGGCAAGAGTATGCTTATGACCGTTAACCTCCTAGGTTTAGTAAAATTTTTGTTCCGATCTATAGCGACGCGAATTTATGGCCGAATTGTTTTCCAGTACAATCTAGTCAATTTACTGCAGCTATGGTGTTCGAAAGCCGCAAAAATCTTATTCACTTCTTGGGTGCTTTTCGAAGATCATCATGCTCCTGTGATTGAGGTTCGCTGTGCTGTCATCGCATGTCTGACATAAGGTATAATTCCCCATCAGGTCACGTGCGATTATAGGAAAAATTCCTTCTCTCCTGTCAAAAGCAAGTGTCTCGAACGTGATGCTTTACTACTCTGGAACACGTTAGATAAGTCTGGGAGACAAGTGGCGATGGTTCTCGACGCTGCGGTGCACTTCGGTGGATGTCTGATGCACACAGTTAATTGCATTCATATGTTTTCTAGTCGAATCTGGGTTAAAGTTGTACGAGTGAGGTGCTTTGTTAGACCAAAAGTCCAAATTTTGCGTACCACCTAAATCTACCGACTGTAATTGACAAATTGTATGCAGTGTTCCCGATTATGTGTGGGACCAATATTTTTATTCAAGATTTTAAAAGTTGATGCATATCATCGTTGAATTTTATCCGCAGAAGTTTTTGTTGCTTATCCGTGATGAATAATTATAAAGACGAAGTCGACCTGTCAGCCTGTATAAGCGAGATCATACCGAAATTGCAGGTGAAAAAGAATATTTTTCTGGAATCCCGATCCTAGGATGTCGATAGGAAACAGAAGAAAAGCATTCGATCTAGTTGTAGATGCTTGGACATTTTCTGAAGTTCCAGTCTGGAAATTACCAATACCGTACTGTATATTTGTACAGTGTAAATAAGCGAATCAGAATCGAGTTTGTTTCTCATTTCATGGAAGCTTTAGGGGCTTCAGAAGTTCACTGCTACGAAGACCTCGTGATACGCTAATTCCGCTGTGCTGCTGGAGCATGTCTATTTAATCTCCTAAGTGGCTCTACCTCTGTTGATGATGCCTAATACCTAACTGGGTCCTTACACTGGCGTGCAGGTTGATGGATGCGGCAGGTCGGGTTACACTTTAGTATAATATGTAGAAGTTCTGTGTTTCTTGCAAGATTCATGATCACACGAGAAGGCGCATGGTGCAGATACTGGACTCTCCGCATGCCGGTGGATTCATATTATTGGAATCGCGTCAGCTGTGGCCATGTCGTCATATTTTGTTTTTTCTTCCACGTGCTTTTACGCACAACTTCCGGAGTTGGGAAAAATCCAGCGCACTTGCACGTGGGAATTTGTTTGCTTCCCTGTCAGCCTGAGGAAGAGTGTCGCTCTATTAATTGTCAGTCTTGAAGCATCGATTTCCCATCGAGCTAATTCTTTTCATTGGACACGGGTGTCTTTCCTTGATCGAACCGAGCTTACGGGATCTTTGCAGAAACTCTGCTAGTTCTTTTTTAGATTTACATTCTTCAGAATCCCTTTCTGCATAATCTACATCGAGCACGACTTCAATTTCGATAGGAGCATGTCGATGTACGTATGACCGCCACCGTGATGCTTCGATGGGAATAATTGCAATGCGAAATCAGGAATTTTTTTTAGCTCTGCTGTTGTCGAGAAGTGGGAGCACTTTTGTACTGAAAACGGCGAGATTGCATTGAAGGATCAAATCTCTGTTAGATAAACTTGTAATTTATGCAGGGCATCACTCTTTCTCCGAGCAAGTTCAGAATCATCGCAGAACACGTATTTTCATGAGCTGGAACGGAAATGAACATCCAAGCTCTCCTCGGAAATCTCAAGTGACTAATCGTCGCGATTAATCTTTGAAATTATGGAACCCCTAAATTTCCTCAGAGGCTTCGGGGCGCAGGCAAGACATTTGGAAAGAAGCCAAGTCTGTTTCGAGAGATACATGGGTAAGGAAAAATTACGCAGTTTAACGAACACGACTTTTTTTCTCCCATTCGCCCATAGAACTTTGCGGCAGAGCATTCCTAAAGTAGACACCCCTTGCAGGTTACTGACTGAGTGCTGAGCTTAGCAATTTCTTTTTCGGTTGAGATTTCCGGTGGCCGTGTTCGGGGAAAGCAATATTTCGTGACGCGATGAAAATCGGCGCGAACGTACATGGCTTTGACAGGAAGATCATCGTGGGGGGCTTTTTTAATATATTCTGCTTGCGGTTCCCATTCTGGCGAAGGTTATTGCGAAAGAATCCATCACGGCGTTCTTCTTTCCTTCATCGCCCCATCAAATGTCCTGCAACACTTCGCCTTGCGACGGTTTCGTGACGCTTCTGCGACGCAGAAATGCGAGCTTCTCAAGATAGAGTGTATCGCGATTCTATCGGTTAGCGATAGGGACGTAGATTATATTACTCATCCGCGTGGCTCCGCAATTTCTTGCAGATATTCTCCGAAGCCCGAGTGTTCCTGAGTTTGGACGGTCTGCAGTCGGATGGTCCGATCAAATTAGCATACGCGCCGGATAAAATCCTGCAGGAACCGCGCAATGTTCGACTCCGGTTGCACGGCAAACCGGTGCTGGTTCTAACCCTCGATCTCTTCTTCGCTTCGGAATGGATGCTTATCTCAGAAATATCATTTGAGCATGGTAAGCTACCGCTTGGTTTTTTCGATAAGGAATACTCGACTGCGTCGCTTTTTAGGAACAGATTTCGATACTGTAGAAGTGTACGTCGGATGGAACTCTATTATGAATTTAAAATTCTTTTCGTTGCTTCTGAATCTCTGGTTTTATTCCTAATGTTGTATGCAGTAGTATCAGAAATTTGAATCGGTCTCCAGCAACCAAGGCTCTCTTAGTTCAACTCCGGAAGTATGTTTAACGATTCGATTTGTCGAAGCATTTCACGATACAGTGGGACGTCGATTATCCGGACAAATAATTATATCCCATTTGCGGAATGACCGGAATTTTTCAATTGTCGAAAAGGACTCGAGCTGCGAAGATGTCTTTGGATCTCGAATTCTCAACCCATCTATTATCTGAGGCACGGATAATCGAGGTTATGCCGTATTCATTAGAACTAGATCATGGGCGAAGAAGCCCGCCGCTTTTAATTTTGGAAGATATTCTGATTGCGGGCGATGTTTGCCTCGTTTTTTTAATGAAAGATTGAATTCGGGGCTCATTTGTTCGCAGCTCCGCCGTCCATTCCTGGTGAGATCTTGTCAGAAATGGGAAGCGATAGCTCCACGATTCTGACAGCGGATCATTTATCGAACTCCGTGGACTCCGAAGTTCCTCGGCCACCAGATGTCATTACTCCGAAATCGGAGGAAGTCGGTGACAAAAGCGGAGAAATGGCTCCTACTTCGCCCACGTCGCCAGACGAGAGCAAGGACCAGACGTACATCGGCGTCGTTATCGGAACTGTGGTGGCAATTGCAGTCTTCTTCATTGTCGCCACGATCACCCTGACTTTTCGGTACCGCCGACGGAAGTTTGCCTCTTCCACCTGCGATTTCGTCTTTAAACGGCATTTGCAGACGAAAGAAACGCCAGGTTTCAACATGACGGTGAGTACGGCAAATCGGCTGTAAAAAAAAGATATATATCTATATATATACAGTATTTATAATGCGAAGGCGTACACAGGCTGCATATAATGAAAAAAACGAACTGCTGCGATTGATTACCTTAACTCTATATTGCGTGGGATTCTCCAGCTACTGTACTCCTTATACTGTATCGTAATGTACTTTAACCAAGGGTTTTAAACAGGCTTACTTGGCACAAGGAACTTCCACTTTTATCCTTAAATGAGCTTTCTTCAGTCTACACCTGGGCTTTTGGTGCGAACAAATTTCCGAGGCAGAAGTTTTGAAGAAATGGTGTACAGTATTCGTACGATCTAGTCAAACTGCGCGTTACTTGGGAACATAGAAGAAAGAACTTCTGACTTGTGTCAAGGACGCATAAATTGACCGAACAGCTTAGTGGTTCGTATTTTTCTGGAAAAGGGGAAATTGAAATCGAATTTTGAGTCCCCTGTACAAGTTGAAGTCATTTGCGGGTACCTGGTACCCATGAGGTTGCATTGGAGGAGCTCCACGCGTGGAAAGTTGTACCAAGAAGCAACGGTTAAGAGCCCGACCCACTTCAACTATCGCGACTGGCCTGCTTTTATACCGTGGGTGTTGGACATCGTTTTTAAATTACTCCAAATTAATGAGTTCAGTTCGAATTCAACTGTATTCAACCGTTTATTTCTGAAATTCTCGAAGTTTTGCCACGAGAGATTAAATAAAAAAGCAGGTTTTTATATACAGTACTGTATATATAACTTTTTAGTCCGATCACTTCTTTCGTCCCGAAGCGTCGTGAAAATTTTTTCACGTCTGCGGACATGAGGTGACTTCGATTAATTGTTTCATCGTTGATGTCTTCGAGTTTCATGGAGTTGTTTTCGAAACATGCGGATGCGCTCTCGCCCGCCCAACATGTTCTCCGAAACACCGCATTGACGTCGCATTCGTGATGCTGAATTCGTTTCTATCACCCTCATTGATTCATCGCTTGTCGCTGAGCAATGACAGATCTGGAGGCGCGTTGAGAACTTGTGATGCCTTGCTGAATCCCCCTTTAAGTTGATGGCGACGTTACTTTTTCATGTTTGCTTTAATCGTATTTCATAACTGCCTCATCTGATGGTCAAACAACATTAAGTTTTCGTGGCTACCGGCCTGACTTGGGATGGCGTACTTCTCATTGCAAAAGGCTCATACGTCGGTGTGAACACGATACTGAAAGGTCATCATTTTTCAAGCTTTACGATTATATTCGTTTTTCCTGGCTTCGAGAAATTGCACCATAAAACGTTTGACTCATAAATATTCATCGAAAGCCTGTGGTTGTGAATTTTTACCACACCGTACTTGTCTGCATGAAAGAGTAAATTTAGCAAGGAAGCTATTGGATTTGTATTGAAGTTTTGCGTTGCGCTTGTTTTTGCATTTCGGTAGTGATAAAGATATTGTAATCTGTATACTTTGAAAATGTAATCTTCAGAATACGAAAAAAACTGTGTCTGTCGACTTCATAACGGTGGATTTGGTTTATAGCAGTGTTCCCCAATCCGTGGTCCGCGGACCGGCACCGGTTCGCATACTTTTTTGCCGGTCCGTGCGAAATTTTCAGTATAATACATTTCTTAGAAGTAGGAATCAACTCTGTTCTCATTATCTAAAAATTTGGAAAGACAATGGTAGTTGCAATCATATGAGGAAAAGTAAAAGTTGGTTTTTCTCCAAATAAAACTTCAGACACATTTTTACCTGCTGAAATAAATAATTTGAATTTGTCATTCTGAGAAACATTTCTGCAAGCCCACCTTTCTAAGTTTTTGATGACATTCAGCTATAGCTCCTTCATAGGTGCTTAACTTAATTTTTACCAGAAGCAGAAACTTTTATATTCCTGCCATAAGCTCTATCAAGCAAAAATTGCTCAAGTCTTTTTTCCGGCAATTTTATGAAACTTTGCCGGTCCGCAGAAATTTTTTGGGAATTTTCCGGTCCGCGAAAATATTTATGGAAATTTTCCAGTCCGCGGACCCAAAATGTTGGGGAACATTGGTGTATAGCAATAAAAGGAAAAATACAGGCATCAATGAGGCATAGCCATACAGTCGATAATACTGTATAAACATTTTCCTTGAACGACTTCAACTCATTCATTCTTTCTTCTACCTTCCCTTAGACTTAAGTTGTGAAAGAGTGACATGCAGTATGTTTTGTTTTTTTTCGGTGGAGTTCGGGATCCACTTTCGTAGGGATTACTTCAATATCGTGCTTAGTAGGATGCTGGTCATCTTTCGAGAATTGGTCCGATGATGGAGAATGCTCATCATCTGGAATCTTCCTCCCTATTCATCGGCAAACTTTTTTCCAATGATCGAAACCGTGATGAGGTTCACCTCTTCTCTTATTTTTCTAAGCGGCATTCGCATGTTGCGTTTATGAACTCTGTGGAAATTGGCTAAATTTTCTAAATTATTTTTCAATTTATTTTTGCTGGTCAGTTCTTTCTAGAGGAAATCCCTAAGGCCTATCGGACGTATCTTTTAATATTTTATCATTAAAAATATTACCTTTTTTTCTTTGTGGGCATCACTTTGACTTACGGGCGTTGTATTCATTGTCCATTATCTGCGGAAGCTAAATTTAAAGGCTAATTATCAGTCAAATTGTCCCTACTTTAATTTCTCAGGGCAGCTGCGAAGCCTTTTGGGTGTGCATATAGCCTAAAAAGTTATACTGTACTTCATTTTGAACCTGGCTAGCTTGTTCGTATGAATGTGCTTCAGTTAATGAATGCCTCGCATGATGTATTTTACGCCCAATAGACTCGGACTTAATACCGACATTTGCTTCGGATTTCAGATTGCATTTGAAATAACCCCTCCGAAAAAGGAAGCTGCTGAGGAAATATGGCTTCCGACATAATTTTATTAGAGGTTGAAAGTTCTCTATTTTTCGAGTATTGTGTTGGTCACTGTTTTTCAGGTTTCTGGGTGTTTTGCTGTTCGTTCATGTTAAACATATACTGTATATTTATCAAAGAATTTGTGCGGGAATGTTTTGAGGGATCCGGAACGGATGAGTCAGTTTACGAAGCTTGCCATTTCTCAGTTAAGGGACTTCCGGGGTTTCTGTAGCCATTTTGCGTAGCTTCACATTGCTTGGTTGATACACGTTTTGGTTGATTAACCGAGGCACCTCTGTACTTGCATTCGCAGGAGTTCGGAATCGACGTACCCGCGACTGAGAGCCCAGGAAAGGGTTTGATGGAGACTTCCATCGGCGGTGATGACGAGTCGGCGGTCGGAAGCATCTCCTGCAGCACCAGGGAAGCGTCGACGACGCCCAGGACCGGCGGCTTTCCCGGTGACGTCATGCCGCGCTCCAGCACCGGCACCCAGTTGAGCCGTTGCGGGTCCACGAAGCGAGCGATCACGTTGCACGAGAACGACTACGAGTCCGTGGACGAGCATTCTTCTCTGCCATTGTCAGGCCGCGGACCACCGCGGCTCGGCTCGTTTTGCGTCAGTGCTTCTGCTGGTGAGTCGTATTTTCTCCAAACATTTCCCGACGAGCACAGCGCTGCTCTCAAGCCTCTTTGCCCACTATCCGGGGCATCCTCGCTGACACAAGTCCCGCAAATACATAGAAAGTACTTGCGCCAATTTGCAGGTGCGAGCTCATTCAATATTTTTTTTTTCGTTTCGTCGCCTGCTCTTCGGAGAGTCATGTTCTTGCCTCTATAAGAAAGGGCCGACACTTGGAGGAAAACGCGGGCGAGGCCCGACAGGAGAGACATGCATTAAATAATAATCTGCGGAGTAGTCGCTTAATACAGTTTTCCCCTACCCGTGGTCCGTGGACTGGCGCCGGTCCGCAAAAGTGTTTGCCGGACCGCGGGAAATGTTTTCCAACATAATACAATTATCAAAAATAGC